>JAKTXG010000036.1:0-125788 GCA_030561385.1 Suhomyces bribrorum | reverse complement strand
AAAGGAAATGATCTTGTTGAAACTCAAGTCATGTATACGGTTGGAAATATTATCTTCCAGATCCCTTTTATGTATATCTTATATGCTTTACCACTTAATTATGTTTTGCCTGGGGGGGGGGATGAACACAAGACAAGGTCGTGGTGGAGTTCACCAGGTGCCTTATTAGTGGGATTTGGGGAGAAGGGGTCTGGAAAGATGGTCAGCGAAAAGTCAACCAAAAGATGAGATTCCACTAAAAATGAGATTTGGTCCAAGTTTGACAATAGGATGTCACTAGGTATATAAAAGTATGATTGAGAACCGCAATTTGTTGTTAGTGTGATAGGAAAATAGCCGGCGCAGCAGTGTAGCGGAAAAAACCCTAGTAATGCGGCGCAGTCGAAAAAGAAATTGGGTCGTGGGCAACTCCAGTGTCGTCGCGACAAGATGAGATAGGGGTAAGTCCAATAGGGGAAGGGCTGGTGGTGGTGGTGGTGGTGGTGATGGGATGGGCATTATTGGCGTAAGCGATTGTGGAATTGATGGAGATGGGGATGCAGACGGAGATCGTCGTGGCGATTGTGGTAATGGTGGTGAGAATAGCAGATAGGAGAATGTAAAATCGGGCAATTATTTCTACGGGGAGGAACCGACAAAGCGCCCATCAGGGATCTAAGAGCTACAAAAAACCCTTCTCCTCACAGACACTGAGGAACATGGCCTTCGCAAATACGGTGATGGCGGTGGCAGTGGCGGCGGGTTGTCAGTTGAAGGCAAATTGGGCTTATCGTGGAGAACGGTAACGATGCATGTTGATATTAATTTGTGCCAGCCTCCGCCAATATTTTTGTTCATCGCGACTGGCTACCATCCGCCAGTGCTCAGCATCCCCCAAACAATCCCCGCTGGTGCCTATAAACTATTGTGCTAAATAGCGACATGGATCTGTTGGGATCTACACGATCGGTAGTATGTGTGGGCCAGCGAAGTACCTGAAAGGGGTCACTGATGGGTGGAAACTATTTGGCTCCGGCTATCGGCTGCTAGGAACCAGTCGTGGCATCTCCCTCCTCCTTTCGTATTGTAGACGATACAGGAGTGGGTACGGCTTTAGCTGTTGTGAAATTTCAGGTATTGTTGGGAGAAGCTGCCCTATTACCAATTCTGCATCCTGCACAAATGATTGTGTTTTAGCGGATTTCAACTATTTGGTCCGCTGCCGGTTACTGGGATTACTCCTATTGGATCGGGCTAGCCATGAATGGTATCGAAAAGGGCCGATATCTTACAAGAATCCACTGCGTTGGGGCATCGGTAATAATCGCAAATATCCTTCATATTGCTATGGTGTTTACATAGAATTGCATCTCTATTATGCACGGGGCTCATTTTTTGCAATTTCAATGTCACGGTTTTTACTGGCTATTATTGAAATTGCTTGTCGTCAATAATAAGCCCGCTTCTTCACCTTAGTCCCTACAACAACCGAGCCTCTATTTGGAGCCAGAACACTCTGGTGCTCCCCATACCATCCTCAGTATTTGTTTCTCGCTAAAACTATGGCTTTCTTGGTGGCCAAGGGGGGTTAATTAATCGCAGATATTAATTAATTACGATGCAGGTAGGCACACCAACGTTGATAATCTCTTAGTATTGCCCTTGCATTTTGACGTCAACTACTTTTCTACCCCACAAATGTCGCGCAACTCTTGCCATATTCCACCACCTCATAGTTAGATGGTTTGAACGTGGTTGATTCGCTACCGTGGGCTGGCTTGTTTCGGGGTTCCGCATCTCTATTTAGACGCAATCTCGATTATTCACTCCAATCACACAATCAGATCCACATGATATTGCCAAAAAAAAAAAAAAATTCGGCTCCGAGTAGCTTCTACTAATTATAAGCCACATTTACTACTTGCAAAGAAGTTGGCTCGCGGATTTCGCCTGATTCAAATGAAAACTCCGCCCTTCGTATCCAGGACTCCTTTGGTTTCGACTACTTTGATTTAACCTTATTACGTTATGATATTTATTAGTACTTCAGCCTCCTTGGTAACCATCAATTTATGGTAATGGAAAATCCCCATTTGGCACCAGGTTGATATAATTATACGTCTTTATATAGATAGTTGTAGTTTACCTTTTGTGAAATTAAGTTGAAAGTTAATAGTGGTAAAGCCCGAATGTACCCGGCTTACAATTTTGCTGCCAACACACTTGGCTCTCTATCGAAATTCTTGTCAAGAATATCAATGATATAATTGATATTCACCACGTCCTTCACCAATCCATTAGCATCTTGAGACACCAATTGTTTTAAGAATTGGCTCACGATATTCAAATCACGAGCATTCAACACCTTGACAAAAGCCTTGGTTTTGGCCTTATTTTTGAAGATTTCAATCAACTGCAAGTTATACAAAAAGTAGAGATCACTCAACAAGTATTGCTTATTGACAGATTCCACCGATGCGGGGGTTTTCAGGACCCGGTTTTGATTGATAATATACTTGAGCAAAGTCTTGGTAGTTGGATAACGTAATTCGTCGTAATCGAAATTCTTATCTTCTTTATGCTTCGAAGATTCGGCTTCAAATTGATTTTTCTTCAATTCAATGCTAGAGAATGTATTGCTGATGAGATTGACGTAAGATTCCAAAAATGGCTTGACCATATTGGCCAATAACACAAGCTGATCTATATTTTTTTCATTGACAGAGTAATGGCCATCACTTCCATCTTCTTCGTGGAAAGAGATAAACTCTTTGCTTTGTAATTCCTTCAAGATAAACCTCAAGTTATCTCTCTCATTGTAGTTGTAATCAAACAAAAACTCATTCTTCATGAATCCTGTCAAAATATAATTGAGTTTGTTGATCACAAGGAAAGTGGGTTTGATATCTCCATCACGAAGTAATAATAAAATGAAGGCAACTTTACATCTCGATATAATCAAATGGATGGTCAAATTCTTATAGTACAACAATTCAATCGGATGGCCGATTCTAAGAACGTTCGTGCTTGGATTGACCGAGATAAGCTTGAAGAAATAAAAGATTTGCTCTTTCACCACCCAAATCAATTCATCGTCAGAATAATTTTTGAATCCTTGGAGAATAATTCTGTTAGATGAATGATGCTCATTAACTTCATAGAGAGTATCCACGACTTCTCTAAGAATTGGAATCATTTCAGCAATGGTAAACTCTTTCTTCTTATGATAATAGTGGTACATATGGATGGCAGTCCCAACAATAGCAGATTCTGGAATGAAAGCACACCTGTTAATTTCATGAAGAATCTGAAACCCGAGTTTTTTAAGATTAACATAATCAACAAGAGAATCACTGTCCAAAACCTTCAATTTCTTAGCAGAAGAATGAGCTGAGGTTGGAGAAAGAGCGGCGGAAGGAACGGCTGAAACACCAGCATCCAAAGAAGGCTGCCTAGTTGTCAATTTGGCCGAAAGCTTGTCGTCATAATCAAGATGTGGATTACTAGACAAATCATGATCCACGAAAAACGACATATTGAAAGCTTTACCAAGCTTGATGAAGATTTTACCATTCAAATTCTTTTCCAGGTTATCATTGAACCCACTAGGACCATACTTGATTTTGTTTCTATCTTCGGTGGCACCAAATAAATTGGTCACACCGTTACTGATGATATTGAAGAAACTTTCTTGTTTTTTATCCTTACCGATCAATTCTTTCAAGTACCCATCAGTTTCGTAGATACGTTCGTAGGTGATGGACACTGGTTGCAATAATAAATCGAAATCGGGGTTATTATCTTCCAATCTTTGCTTGAGGAAGATTTTGGTAAATGTCTTTAAAATACCATACTTTGGTAATAACAATTTACCATCACGGGATCTGGTACCTTCGATAAAAACCTCAGTATGAATCCTATTGATCAACATGAATTCAATAACATTACTCAAGTTTCTCTCGGTATATAAATCGTTGTTCATGGATCTAGGAATGAAAATAGCACCGAGACCCTTTAACCAAGAGCCAAAAACAGCCACATTCAAGTTTTCACCGGCAATGACGGTTGGAACCGCAAATTGGAATCTGACCGCCAACAAATGAAGAATGATATAATCAACATGACTTTGATGATTGGGTAAGAAAATAATCGACATGGGGTCCTTCAAATAACGATGGTACATCTCGGTCATTTCTTTATTGCTGACCCAAATACCCTGGGGAAACATCTTGGTGAATAACTTCATGATGGTACAATAAGCGGTTCTGATAACGTCGGAATTATCAAACGTGGGCAAGTTCTTTTCGTTCTGGGCCTTGTAATGCTTGACAATGAATGCTTTGACCTCATTGAAACGAGGGTAAAAGTCATCTGGCTTGATCAACTTGAGGTTAAGTTCGCGATTGATCAAATCATACACCAATTCATCCAATTTTTCATCGGAGTTCTCCAACTTGTCATTCATATAGTCCCTCATTTTCTTGTGGAATTGAGGATGGAACTTGTTGATGGAGTAGCGGTACTCATTGTTCTTATAGACGCTATCATAGTCAACACCAGAGAATAGTTTGACGAAATGGGACAAGAGGTTGAAACTGGATCTCACATCTTCATGATTACCGTCCAAGTCGACATAGGTCTTCTTGTCGGTTGGAAGCGGGTATGCAAGATCAAGGTTCGGATGCTGGTAATCGTCAAGAATATTGACGGTAAAGTCAGAGTTTGAAATGTCCACTGGCATATTGAAAATGGGTGGATTCGTCCAATTAGAACCTGACTAGGACGTGACGAATAGATAAATCAAAGTTGGTGCGAGCGGCAGACTAGAAGCTTTAGGGGGGTGCGATTCTGAGGGGGGATGCCAAGCTTGCCGAGTATGCACCGAAGCGGGAGTTTTTAAAAAAAAAGTGACTGGTGATGTGGCAAACAGTAGATTACTGATGTTATGATAGTTGTGCAGGTGCAATGCAGATCCAGACCGTTAATTAAGGTGATGCCCGATAACGATGGTGGGAATTTCAAACAGAGAACCGTCTGAACAAATAAGTGGACCAATTGATGAACCTGACGAACGGAAGCAGCAGTAGGAGTATCTTTCTGTTATGAACAGTGATGGGAGAAGATGGCCAGGGCGGGCTGTTTCTCTTATATTCTAGGAACTTCATATCTATACTTTTGTGTAGTTTGAAATGTTGGGTATCATGCAGGTGAACGTGAAGATCTCAGTCAATTTTGAAGTCTAGGAACCACAAGCGAGATCTGGGGAGATGTAGAAAGATCTTTATCAATGGCATGTGAATTCTTGAGCAACCAACCCCGAATTGGCTTCTTTCACCTTATGTTGAAGCTTGTGAAGTGGTCTTTATCTATCCGGAATTCGGACTCCTACAAACTAAGGTTGTTGGGTGTCAGGCTGCGAATCAGCTGCCTCAATAGGAAGTGAGATGGGGTCCGAGGCTAGGTGAAATTTACCCCAATACAGTACCCGAATTGGGTAGGATGAGGACTAAAAATATTTCAATCATAGGGCCCATTCGCTGCAATATTCGGTATTAACCTGCTCTACCAAAAACCTATGGGATTGTGAACTACCAAAGATGTTTCCAATCCCCTACTTCATTTGTACATCACTATTGTGACCTCTACTAGTGTTAATATTTAGTCAAATTCAACTCCTTGTATATAAGGTTTTGAAGGTTGCTTTTTGTTGTAGATAACTACTATTGTTGGCATTGCTACAAGATGACTGTTATAGAGGAGACATCATTAAGGATGGGCCGGTTTCTTCTTTACCCTTCGCCTCATGAGGGGTCGCTGCCCTCGTACCTTAGCTGTCATATCCATTTGTCCGTTGCGCATAATTACCTAATGAAAATGTTGCCGTGGTCGGTGCCTTTAACTGAATTGTTGAAAATTTTGCCTTTCCGAATCAATGCTTATAGGTAGTTAGCCGAGGTGTCAAAATTACTTAATGTACGGAGAACCTTTGTAAAACAAATTCGAGAGCCAATTGAAAATTTCAAGTAACCTTAAGCATCCCTAAGGCACCTCAACCAAAATCTAAGTCCAAAAAAGTGGTTTTTTTGTCTCTCGTAGAGAACTCCTAATGTAAGTATATGAGAAACTAGTAAAGTTTTAAGTTCAGTTATTCTTAAATACCCTTCTGTTGTGTGGCTTATTAATGTAATTTCTTAACTTTACTCTCTTGCATTAAGTGTGACCATAGATAAAATGCATCTGCCTATATGACTTACCAAGCTTACTACATTAAAATTTATACATATCTACATTCCATTGGATTGATTTATAGGTGACTTTATTTTTAGTGTTCTATATATCTTGTTTTGAGATGTGACAATTCATGAAAGACTAAGCACAATAAAATTTGTTATGTTAGGTAATTTTTCAACCTAATGACAGCACCCAGTTGCTTCCTGAAGTACACCTTTATCTAACAATTGATCCAAACTATCTTCTGGATCAATCTTCAAAATTTTATCAGGATTCAAAATCCTTCTAGGATCTAATGCCAATTTAATATGTCTCATCAAATCAACCGAGTTTGGACCAAGCTCTTTACTTAAGTACTTTCTTTTTCCAACACCAACTCCGTGTTCTCCTGTACAAGTACCACCATGAGAAATGGCTCTGTCCACCATTCTATCCACCACAGCCTGGGTTTTCGAATAATCAGGACTGTTATAAAGAATTAAGAAATGACAGTTTCCATCTCCAATATGTCCCATTACTGAGAATTTCTTCTCAAACCCAGAGTTATTAAGATCATCATTGGTTTCAGCGATAACTTGGGCCAATTTGGATATAGGAACCGCGATATCCGTGGTCCACACTTGAACATCATTGGCATCTTCTAGAATCTTGGCTCCAAATTGAACTGTTGACCACAAACCACTTCTACGGGCATACCATAAAACAGCATTTTCATCTTCATCTTGCGACAGTTCAAAACTAATAACGCTATTTCTTTGAGCGATCTCTTTGGCAACAATAATTTGTTCATCGATGGCAGTTTGATTGGGACCTCCAAATTTAAAAAATAAGGTGGGTGACTCAAGAAATTGCTTATCACCGTCCGTTTGAGAGTCATTGACAAACGACATGGTGGTGGAGTCTAAAATCTCAATGGCATTAGGTTGAATTCCACTTCTGGAAAGAATTTCCTGAGCAGTGGAAGCGGCATCTTTAATGGTCTTAAACGAAGCAATACTCACCAATTCTTTCACGGGTCTAACATGTAGTTTGATTGTAATTTCGGTAATTATTCCAAGGGTACCTTCTGACCCGATAAACAACCTGGTAAGATCATAACCAGCACTTGATTTCCGTGGTCTTTGCTTTGTTTTGAGGATGGTTCCATCTGCCAACACAACTGTCAAATTCACAACGTTTTCTTTCATAGTACCATACTTATAGGCGTTGGTTCCACTAGCAGAAGTCGCAACCATTCCTGCGATGGTGGCACCCATTCCAGGATCTGGTCCAAACATAAGATGGCTTGCATGATCGGTGTTTTTCAAGTGATCGTCCAAGTCTTGCCAACCAACCCCTGCCTGGACAACTGCATCCAAATCATCAGCATTGACTTCGAGAACTTTATCCAAATGACCAAAATTGAGTGAAATACTGTGGGGGCCACGAGTATGCATATTCTGACCTTCCAAAGACGTCAATCCAGAGGTAGCAACTATAGGGACCCTGTACTCATGGGCAATTTTCAACACTTGAGATACTTGTTCGGTATTCTCAGGATAGACTACAATATGGGGTTTTTGATCGGGTTTAGGAGGGTGATGGGTTGAGAAAAACGTATCAGTATGGGCGGTGATCACGTCGTTATCTTGGGTAGTATTTTGGGTACCCACAGCATCCTGGATTTTTTGTACAGCAATTTTGAACTGATCTTCATCAGCGTAGGTGGGAGTTGAAAGAGTCTCCAATGGAGAGGTGGACCGATCAGTATCATTCTTATCATTCTTGGAATCATTTTTATTAACAATTTTGTTATCAATAGCTTTTTGTGGGGTAGGTTCTGACGACTTTTTCGATATCCATGAGTAACCTCCACCAATGGCAAGACCGACTGCAAAGGCAATCGGAATACCATACCCAGACTGGCTGGATGGTGGAACAGACGAAACATAGCGGATCCCCCGAGGAATCGAGCGCCCAGTCGAAAGACGACTGGCTACACGAGTAGTAGCACTAGTTACCAGTCGAAACATGGAGATGTGATGAGATTGGTGGGCAAATTGGCTGATTATATACAGTTAGCAATGATTGTGGCTTTACCACTTACGGAGCCAATGATGAATGCGCAAACGGGATCAAAAATTAGTCACTAACAAACACTTTGCCAGATCTGGTTGGCCAAGATAAATTGGTGAAGGTGATGATGAATAGTAGATTTTTCAATCGGTTGGATCACCTTGGAATCGCCATTTTCCATCCCACTTCCCGGAGACATTGTAGGGTTATGGCCGTGGATCTCTCATTAAGCGTGCGACACCCGTGATACCCGTGACGCGACATCTTCAAATCGGCTCATTACCCACGGCACCACCACATCCAGTAATGTTGGACATAAATCATCTACTGATCCTGTCTTGTACCTTCATTATGGTTATACAATAGTTGCACCAATGGTCATTTCTACAGTAGAGGGATTGTTTGGTAGCGTTCTACAATTTACCCGGTATGGAAGTTTTCACGTAAATCGTGTACTTGATTGATAGTGGTGATAATTGTAATGGTCTTTGATGATGAGGTTGATGATACTTATACTGTTGGGAATGGGGTAGATGGAAGTGATATATTTCGCGTAACCTGCAAATGCGCTGGAAATGGAGGACCCCAGACTGTAGATAAGATGATTGGAGAATATCACATGATCTAATCTCGGGGTATGATAACATGCACCATATCACGTGCACTATCGAATCAAGATTATTCACTAAAGTTTATAAACTCATCCATCACCTTCACGTCTACGTTTCTTCATCAACGATGGCTCCTCACGCGCTTACCGCCGACGCCTCGAGCGCCAGCTCTGTCAGCGCCGAGGTCACGAACTCCAGCTTCATCAAGTCGAATCCTTTTGAAACTACCGTCGATCCAAATACCATCAGAGATACTGTCTACACCTCTGCTACAACCATCATTAACCAAACGGTTTATGCGGTGGCCAGCAAGATCTTCAGTTACGAGACTCCCGGAGCCTCCAACGTCTTGGACTCGCATGTCCAGTTGTGGGCCCAGGGCTTCCAAAGACCAAACTCGTTTGGTGTAGTGCCATTTTTCCATAGGCTTCAGGTCAGATCGGGTGCTTCCAACGCCATTTTGGGCTACTACAGTAGAAATGGCACTAATGGCCAACCCCTCAGTGCCCTTCTTGCTTCCAACGCTTTGAGCTACATGCAACCAGCATTGGCTGCAAAAACTACCCCCAATTTACCACTTGCGTTGAATGTATCTGCCATCGATTACGATTCGGTGTCCGATTCCTTGGTTTCCAACTATATTGCCCCTCTCAGCACTGCCCGTGCCTTGGGATACTCGGTGATCACTCCTGTCAACTCTCGTGATGGCCTTGAGTTGCAACACTTGACCGTTTTGAATCACTACTTGGCTTCTTTGACTGGTAACCCATCGGTCCACTTATTCGACGGTCCTGAGTTCTCCAAGACCTTTACCAAGTACTCCAGCTTGTTGTCGGTAGAAAACCTCGGCCAACTTTACCAAAGTTTGTTGAACAGCACCACCGTGGAATTTTCAGGCTTGGAACTGGCTGTTTCCTTGGCTTTTGAAAACTTGAATGCCTTGACTGGAAAAAACTATTCGGAATTCGAATACTCCGGTCACTCCACTCCTGAAACCGTATTTGTCATCTATGGTTCTCATGAGACTTCTGAATTGGCTGTGATCGTTGAAAAAATTGCTTTGGGTGCAAAAATTGGCCTCATCAAAGTTCGTGTCCCCTTGCCTTTCAACCAAGCCAAGTTCATTAGCTCCATCCCTAAATCTGCCAAAAAGTTGGTGGTTCTTTCTCAAGTTTCCCACGAAACCCTGGCTGTATCTTCCTTAAAGGCCGATGTGACTGCTGCTTTGTTCTTGGGTGGTGCTTACCACAATTTGACTATTGAAGAGTTTAAATATCCCTTGAACTTCTCATGGACTCCAATCACTATCACTAAACTCTTGAATGAATTTGTGCCTTCCTTAGATCCAGAATTGGCATTGGCTCCTACCCTTGCCAATGAGCCTACTGCTCCCATCACTGCAAACACTTCTCCAGTGGGTAATTACTTGTTCTGGGGTTCTGACAATGGTATCCTTCCAAAGACTGCTGACAAGATTGCTCTCTCCTTGTCTTTGGATAGCTCCAAAACTGTCAGAATTAGAAGCAAGTACGATAATTCCAATGGTGGTGGTCTTTTCCAATCTCAATTATCTTCTACCAATAACGCAAATCCAGCTCTTTCTATCGATTCAGCTGATGTTATTTTGATTGATAATTTGTCGATTTTGAACAACTATGATGTCTTGGCTACTGCTAAACCAGGTGCTACTGTGTTGTATATTAACCACAAGCCAGTTTCGTCTATTGAAGAGGATGTGATTCCTAAGTTACCTTTGGAATTCAAGAGATCTTTGGCTGCTAACCACAACAAGTTAACTATGGTTGATTTTTCTATTCTTGAAGTTTTGGATGCAGTCAACTCTTCCACCAGTGGATTGTCTGCCGATTTCTTTATTCAATTGGCTTTCTGGAGGGCTTCATTACCTGAGTTGGGTGGATTTATCGTCAACAAGTTGTTGCAAGCCAACGGTAACGAATTTGAATTGTTAGGAGTCGTTTTAGATAAGTTCATCAACACTGTTGATCAGAAGCATGGATTACGTGAAGTTCCAGTGTCTCCTGAATGGATCAATTTGGAAGAACCATCTCCAGAAGAATCTGAGAACACCGAAGAGAAGGATGAAGAAAAGACCAAAGAAGCTAATGAAGCTGAAGCCGAAAAAGAGGAAAAGGAAGACGTTCAATTGCCTTTCTTCCCTGTTGAATCCTCCTTCGTTCCAAACGCTCGTTCTTTCAATGAAAATCTTGAAGAAACTAACCATGGTGGTTACAAGGATTTGGCTACCAAGTTGACTTTCTCTGAAGCCTTTGATGTCAAGAAGGAATTGAGACCAGACTTACCAGTCAAGAACTTTATTGTTAAGGTCCAAGAAAACAAGAGATTGACACCTCAAGAATATTCTAGAAACATTTTCCATATTGAATTTGATACTACTGGTACCGACTTGAAGTATGATATTGGAGAAGCCTTGGGTATTCACGGTAGAAACGATCCTAAACATGTCGAAGAATTCTTGAATTTCTACGGTGTCGATGGTGACTCTATTGTTGAAATCTCTAACAAGGATGATGCCTCAATTTTAGAAATCAGATCAGCAAGACAAGCCTTATTAGAAACCATTGATTTCTTAGGTAAACCACCAAAGAGATTCTACGAAGCTTTGGCCGAATTTGCTACTGACGAGAAAGAAAAGGCTCACTTAGAAAGATTGGCTGGTCCTGAAGGTGCAGCAGAATTGAAACTGAGACAAGATGTAGAATTTGACACCTATGTTGACCTCTTGGAAGAATTTAAATCTGCCAGACCAAACTTCGCTGAGTTAGTCAAGATTATTGCTCCTTTGAAGAGAAGAGAATATTCCATTGCCTCTTCTCAAAAAATGCATCCTAACTCGGTTCATTTGTTAATTGTTGTTGTCGATTGGGTTGATCCAAAGGGAAGAACAAGATATGGTCACTGTTCCAAATATCTTAGTGACTTGAGAATTGGTGATGAATTGGTTGTTAGTGTCAAACCATCGGTTATGAAGCTTCCACCTTTATCTACTCAACCAATTGTCATGTCCGGTTTAGGTACCGGTTTGGCCCCATTCAAAGCCTTTATTGAGGAAAAGATTTGGCAACAACAACAAGGTTTGGAAATCGGTGAAATCTACTTGTACATGGGTTCCAGACACAAGAAGGAAGAATACCTTTACGGTGAGCTTTGGGAAGCTTATAAGGATGCAGGAATCTTGACCCACATCGGTGCCGCTTTCTCCAGAGACCAGCCCCAAAAGATCTATATTCAAGATAAGATTAGAGAATCCATTGAGGACTTGACTGATGCCATTGTTAACAAGAACGGTTCTTTCTACTTGTGTGGTCCAACCTGGCCTGTTCCAGATATCACTGCTTGCTTGCAAGATATTGTTAAAAATGGTGCTAAAAGAGAAGGTAAGGAAATTAAAGAAATTGCCAAGGTTGTTGAAGACTTGAAGGAAGAAGGCCGTTACATTTTGGAAGTTTACTGAACAAACCATTTTCGGCCTTATTACTAGAACTTAAACCTATACTAGACTACTTTTGAATATAGTTGATTGAATTTTGTGAATTTTGTTGAAATTCAAATAGGGGTGTAAGCATTAAACATTCCAAATTCAGATTGTAAATTGCGCTAAACTGTTTGTAATAAATCAATGGTTGTGAATTGGGTTTTGCAACTACTTTTTTATTAAGGAATGTGCTTGTATAGAAAAACCAGAGTTTGAACGGAATATGTAATTACTATGGGAAATACCTACATAAATAATTCCTTCCACGGAGAACAAGCCCCAAAGAAGAAAGTGAAAGATTGGTAATTATGCAAATTTGGAGTAGAATAGAATTATTATTAGCCAGATGGGTTGACACTATGATGTAATGATTTCGGTCATATCGCTTTTAATCCATGTGGGAGTCCAGTCAATTTAATAGAGTTTTAGGGAGACCAAGAAAATTACAGGAAATCAATTTTAGTTTAGTTATGGTGGCATAAACCAAATATTTTAGTTAATGGAATATCACATCTGTAGAGATTGATCAAGAACCAGAAGAAATTTAAGGGAAGGAAAAAAAAAGAGGTTCGAGGTTGCTGCAGGGTGGATCAAAACTGCGGCTATACGAGAGTAAAAAGTTCTATTGTTAAAGCAGCAGAATTTGATGCAAGTGAAAATAAATGTGATGCCTGGGTGTGAAATATTTCGGTGATATCGGAAACCACCAATACCCTAAGTAAGAAGCCAATTTTTTCGGATATCCATGTGAAAAGAATTGGTACCAGTACCCCGGGGTACACAATCTAGCGTTGGATAATCAATTGAGTTCTAGGAGGGGGGACCAACATTCCGCAAATGAACTAAAATCTAAATCTATACTCTATTGTTCTACCAATAATGGTTGCGAATTTGTCTTGTTCGCGACCCCAGCCCCTTATTGGGGGATCAAATGAGGCAAGCCATATCTTTCTGACGCAATTGCTCGAAAATAATAGATCAGTAGACAAAGTAGACAATAGGCGGATAAAGATAGTGGCAATACTTAGCGTAGTGGGGGACAACGCCCCTCCAAAATTGAGTTTTTCATCTTATTGGTTCGGCGAAAAATCAGCGATGGGCCCGTTGGGTTCAAGGCAAGATGGTGCAGTATACATTATTCTAGACCCTGCAATGAATAACTATAATTACGCAATTGAAGCTTGTTGAATTGTGTAGGATGATTGAGACTGTCAGACTCCCGTTGAAATTGGTGGTGGTGGTGGTGTCCACAATTGTTTAGGGGGTGATCCTGGGAGATCTCAGTCTTGTAGGTGCGATTGATGGGTAGGAAATGGCGGAAGTATACAATGAAAAATTTATTGTTAATCTCTATATACTTAGCAACACACACTGGGCAGTGCCATCGGACATGCCAACCGATTAGCAGGCATGTGGTTGAAAAGTCAACTGGACAACTCAGGAGTTATCGGGGGTGAAATGGGCTATCACATACAGCTGATTGCAAGTCACTACCACCTTCCATTTCTCAAATACGAAAGACGCAAGCTTCTGTACCGATTCCATCATGTGTAGCACCTCCACCATCTGGTGATGGTCCAATTGAATGTGGTGAACTCCCACTAATTGAAGGTTTTTGTTCAGTTTGTGGTGCATTGCCACCACCAAGCCCAGTGATTCTACGTGGTAGTACTCTAGCGTATTGGCAATTAGATCGATCGTCGCCAGTGGTAACGGCGGAGTTATCGGATCCATCCTCAGTTAGCACTGGAAACCCCCAATCCAACTAATTTCAACGATAGTTGGCTACTAATAAATGGACCGGGTGTCATAGTCGAATTGTAAGGACGACAATGGACCTGCATACAAGCAGGTATGGCGGGGCATAGTCATTCCCGGGGTTTTCGGTGGTCAACCAATATTACCCCATAATCCGGGGCTCCGACTGATTTTAGGTTATCGCCTCTGGATCCTCGTTGCAACCATGATTGCCTACCAATAATATTCATATTGTTGTAACATACCATTAATCTATCTAACTTACATATTAATTACGTGCATACGCATACATACATACATATATATAAGGACCAGGTGCCCACCTCCATGGTCTGCCAAAAAAATCTAGTTTTCTTCTCTAGCAAATTCAATCTCCTTTACTAATACAAACCACTTCTGGTACTGCATCCACTCCTACAAGTACCCTCCAGCCATCAGTCAAATCCTCGAAACACCGCCACATAAACGTGAATCTTTTGCTTAAAAAAAAAAAAAAACCAACAAACTCAACCCCCCCCCCCCCCCAATTCACAAGATTACAAATTGTAAATTGATCTACTTGCAATTTACAGTTTCAACTAGTTTAAAACATCCGCAGCTGACAATCCAACAAAAATTGTCAATTTAGGTCACTAGTACTTAAGCCTACCTCGATTTTGTGACAAAACGTCACGGTTATTGGTTTATTTCTTTTCCCCTCCCAAAAAGTACGTTGTGGTGCTTCTTTTGTCTAGCAAGTGAGACTAGTGAAATATTCCAGAAACAGAATTAACGTGACTTGCGCCAAACGTGACTGTGACTCAAACCAGTCACTTGAAATAAACACGGTTCCATAAACAAGAACACTTTTCCATATAAATTCCCAATCTAGCCGTTTTTTCCCCCTTTGTTTTTTCCCTACTTTATTCTCCCGGTTTAACTTTCCACTTTCCACTTTTTTCACTTGCTGTGTATACAAAACGGTTTCCCACACCTTCCGCTTGTTCCCCCACACAAACACACACTAAACATACACACAATATATTTATAGTCTGGGCAATTGGAGCTATTTTCTTTTTTTTGAAAGTTTCATATTTTCCACTAATCCTCCCAGCACTCGATGACGGTCACTTCACCAATGTCGAAAGACTTCAAAGTCCCCAAGAAGTTGCTTTCCACCTCGTCTCCAGAAGGTATTCTGGTGGCATCCAAAATCACTCCTACCAGATTGGCCAACCTTTTGATAAAAAAAGGACCTTTGCCGATTAGACACATCACCAGCCAGCTTGCTCTTGAAGTCCCCAGCTTTGATCTTTTGTCGTTGTCCAAGCAACGTCGTCTTATCATGGCTGCCATGGAACAAACCGATGTTGCCAATAACGTGGTTTTTGAAAAGATTGGTTGGGGCCAATGGGCCGTCCGTAAAATCGACTCCGATTTTATTGTGACCGAAGGTACCGAAGGTAAAGCCGAGGTTTCGGCCACCGATCTTGATCAGCCAGAAACAAAATTAAATGTCAATGATTTGCGTAATCAAACCAACTTGAAATTAGGATGGTCCAAAAAGAATTCCGCCACTACAAAGAGAAGGGAGTCCATTACTAATCAAAAGACAAACCTCCATAACGTCAAATTACCTGAAGAACCTGATTCAAACGCCATAGTCAGTGATTCTGAAGATGATTTGTCAGAAATGGACGAAGATGATGATGAAGAAGTAGATGATGATGATGACGAAGAAGAAGAAGAAGAAGAGGAAGAAGAGGAGGAACTCTTTACTTTTGATAACGATGAGTCCATCAACAAATTCAAAAGATCTCCTCCCATCCAGTTTGCCAAAAGAGTGCCTATCAAAACCAGTCCACCACCAGTGGAGTCTGCTTTCCGTAACAGAAGAAGATCTTCATCCTCGAACCCTAATAGCTCGATTCAGAAAATTCCAAATAACTACAGACACCAAATTTTCAATAGATCCAGATTGAATTCCTTAGATAACTTGGATAATTATATCATGTCTTCTGCCAAAAACTCCACCATATCTATTAATTCCCCACCACCAGCTCCACCACAATTCCATCCATATTATTCCTCAACATCAGCAGCTACTTCGAATGCTTCACCAATAAATTCCTGGAATGGAAGTGGCAATTATATCCACCATGCAATTCCCACCACTAGTCCTGAAAGTATTGCAGCCGCAACAAACAACAGAAGAAAATCTTCATTCAATGAATCTCACATCAGGTCTACATTACCGTCGTCCTTACCCAAAAATAGTGCTAGTGCTACTACTCCTACTTTGTCTGCACAACAACTTACTCAACCTTCCAATTCGCCAAAAATTGCAAACTTATTGAATACGGAACCTCAAGATGCTATAAATGCCCAAAGTGACACCGACGAGGAAGATTGGGCTACTATAGGGGCAGAGTCTCTTAGGAAAAGCCAAATCAAAATAAGCAGAATCCCCAGGTCTCCCTCGCTGCAATCGCGTCATAATGGGTCGATAGAACTCAATGATGAGGAACGTTCTGCTGCATTTGCTTTGGTTGATCTTAAATCGGTGTAATATAGGTTGGGTATGATAGCTGGTCTGTCTATGTAATATGACTTTATAATATTTAATATAATGTTTTAACCAATTAAACCATCTTACTGGGTGAGTTTGGTTTTCGGGTTTAATATGTGTAACACTCCAAATAATAATTTGTCTGTTTTGTAGAAAAAAAAAAAAAAATATCTATATATGGTTTGGCACCTGAAAAATTGGACTTTCTTATCTTTTACAAAACGAGTTCTGAAATTTCCTTATCAAGACTTTTGTGACAAACCTATTATTTGGTTTGGCACTAGATGTTCACCCAGTTGTCCCCAACTTAATTTGTAGGAAAGGTACTCAATATAGGGCCTCTAAATAATCACCACAGCAATCATGGACCATTACCAAGCCTTTGGAACCCGCAAATAGCAATATCCCAATCGGTAGATATAAGGTGGTTGCTAAATCGCGAATCATCGATTACAAGTAGTGTAAAATAAGGGTTTGATCCAAGACAACGGCAGCAATATGCATGGCCGAAGCGACTGGGTGACGTTGGTGAATTTTCCATATTTTTCACTTTAATTAGGTGCAGCTTCGTTGGATGTAGCCAGAAAATATCCACAAACACAACCATGGCATTTTGTGGCACGTGGATTGCTGGAAGTCATTATCAATCAGATACTACAGTGTGTTATAAAACAAGGTGGGGAACCAGATACTGGAATTATTGGCTCAAGTACTGGTCCCGAGTGTCCCGAGTTGGGTAAGTTCAAAATTGCTATAGCATAACTTGTTTTGTGTTGAGGGGAATTGGGGTAATTGGTGGGGCAATCCTGGCCAGCCTTCACAATTGTGACACATTTCTCTTGTCCTAATCTTTCCTAGTTTATGTCTGAATGTAGCGAAATAAGATGAGAAAATAAATAAGCTAGGGGGCTTGGTTTCTCTAATATTAAATATTGTAGTATTGAGAGTTAAAAAATGAAACTACAGTGAAAGGGGTTCGGTGTCTAGAAACTTTAATCATCGGAGTTAAATGACAAGTTTAAAAAGTTAGCTTGATTGGTATCTCAAAATTACTAATTATTCATTTTGACTTACTGAACGGTAGTAAAATTGTAGCTCGGTCAGTGGGCCGATACACCCATTGTAAATGCATTGGTGTACCTCTATCGATAGCTTTGACCAATCACAAATTCTATGTGGAACAGGCTGCAAAAACTCCAATCGCGCAGCCCCCCTTTTTATTACCTACACAATAATCGAGATCATTCACAAGTATCTGTACGTTTGAAGGACAAACATCTCCATTTCCCCCTGGAATCGTCCTTACAAAACAACCCACCTAGTTGGTATGTGTGTTACGTAATATATGAGTCAGCGGCCCATCTCTTTTCCTAATCGGGATAAATTATTCCACGCGTTATTCTTCGCACCAGCCAGCTCTTCACATTTCACTCTTCCTTACACCATTTGTTCACCAACAACTTTTGGCAACACCAGAATCCATTCAGCGGCTACGTCAGTGCCAATCAATACAGCACATACTGCCAATATCCAGGACTTCCCTTTGCCCGTGATCCATCGCCGTTTTTGGTCAATCACTTGTCGATAATTTTTCACTTCCATCAAAACATCCTTTCGCTTGTTACCAGACAACCGGCTAGTTTCATCACAAACCCTTCGATCCAGCCATCCTCTAATCCACCTTGACGATGTCTGCCACCACCGTTTTACCGTCCATTCAATTGAACGTCAATTATGCCGAGATCAAGACTTTGATCCATGATTTCCTCACCTCCTACAAGGAACTGTCGTCAACCACCGAAGATGCCGCCATGGAAGAGGAGCCCACTGGAGGTCTCAAGTACATGAAGTTGCTCCAGCAGATCGCCAACCGTGACATCTCCACCATATACATCGAGCTTGAGGACTTGAAGCGGTTCCAACAATACGCGTTTGCAATGGGAGCATCATCTCAAACCAACCCCAACCAATTGATCGGCGCCATCACTAAAAACACCCACAGATACGTCGAGCTTTTCAGCAGAGTGATCGATGAGCTTATGCCCCAGCCAACCAAGGAGGTCAGCTACAAAGATGATGTTTTAGATGTGATTTTACACCAAAGAAAGTTACGGAACTTGAGATTACAACAAGAAAACACCGACGAATTCAACAACTTGAGAGACGGCTTCAATGCCAACGAGCTCCAGAATGACCAGCCCCCAGAAGAGTCTGACAACATCTTTCCTGACAAGCTTACCCGTCGTTATTGTCTTTATTTCAAACCTTTTGAATCTAATGTCAAAAGTTTGAGTGTAAGAGAAATTAAAGGTGGCCATATCGGTAGTTATATCACCGTCAGTGGTATTGTCACCAGAGTCAGCGATGTCAAGCCTAGTGTAGTGGTCAATGCCTATACTTGTGACAAGTGTGGATACGAATTATTCCAAGAAGTCAACTCCAAGGTATTTACTCCATTAGCTCAATGTACTTCTCCAGTTTGTCGGGCCGATAATAACAAGGGACAATTGTTCATGTCTACCAGAGCCTCGAAATTCTCCAGCTTCCAAGAAGTCAAGATCCAGGAAATGTCCAGTCAAGTTCCTGTCGGGCATATTCCCAGAACATTGACGATCCATGTCAATGGTGACTTGGTACGTTCGTTGAATCCTGGTGATACCGTTGATGTCTCTGGGATTTTTATGCCATCTCCATATACTGGATTCAAGGCTTTAAAAGCCGGTTTATTGACCGAAACTTACCTTGAAGCCCAATACGTAAGACAACACAAGAAACAATATGATTCGGCCGACTTATCTGCTGCAACTAGAGAAAAGGTCAAGCAGTTGTTTCAAGAGGGAGATGTGTATAATAAATTAGCCAAATCCATTGCTCCTGAAATCTACGGTCATTTGGATATTAAAAAAATCTTATTGCTTCTCTTATGTGGAGGGGTTACCAAGGAAATTGGTGATGGTTTGAAAATCAGAGGTGATATCAATGTTTGTCTTATGGGAGATCCCGGTGTGGCAAAGTCTCAATTATTAAAGGCAATCGGCAAGATCGCACCAAGATCAGTCTATACTACCGGTAGAGGGTCTTCGGGAGTCGGTTTGACTGCTGCTGTGATGAGAGATCCTATCACCGATGAAATGGTGTTAGAAGGTGGTGCTTTAGTGTTGGCTGATAATGGTATTTGTTGCATTGATGAATTCGATAAAATGGATGAGAGTGATAGAACCGCTATCCATGAAGTCATGGAACAACAAACCATTTCCATCTCCAAAGCAGGTATCACCACCACCTTGAATGCCAGAACTTCAATTTTGGCTGCCGCTAATCCTTTATATGGTAGATATAACACCCGGATTTCTCCTCATGAAAACATTAATTTGCCAGCTGCTTTACTTTCGAGATTTGATATTATGTACTTAATGTTGGATCAAGCTAGTAAGGAAAACGATGAAAAATTGGCTACTCATGTTGCTTATGTTCATATGCATAACAAGCAACCAGCCATGGATTTTGAACCTTTGGATTCCGATACTATTAGAGAATATATCAACCAAGCAAGATCCTATAGACCAGTGGTTCCTAAAGATGTGGGTGACTACGTGGTTCAAAAATATATTAACATGAGAAAAGAAAGTCATAGAAATGAAGGGTCTGTGAAGAAGTTTAGTCATATCACTCCTAGAACTTTATTGGCTATTCTTCGGATGGCCCAAGCATCTGCTCGTCTCAGATTCGATGAAATCGTTTCTTTCAGAGACGTGGATGAGGCCTTGAGATTAATCGATGTTTCCAAGTCGTCGTTACATGCTGATGATGATCTTACTGGAGAAGATTATTCTCCAACTTCTAGGATCATGGATATCATCAAAAACATGGCAAGAACCGATACTGGATCTCGGATTTTGAGTATGCAAGAAATTAGGGATAGAGTCCTTGGTCAATCGTTTGTCCTTCAGCAATTGGAAGATACCATCACTGAGCATGAAATGTTGGGTATTATCCAAAGAATCGATAATGGTGAGAGATTGGTATTTGTGGGGAGCTTGGATGATGATATTGAGATGGATGACGAATAAATATTTTATAAACCATCCTGAAACCTATGATTATTATCAACCTTGCTACGCTCTTTTGTTGTTCTCCTTCTTCTTTGTATTTTTAATGTATCTATAATAAAATGTGCTTGATTCAGTTGTAAAACCAGAAACACTCAACCTAGACTTTGCACTGGTCATTTGTAGCAAAATAATTTGTTCAATTACTGTTCACTTTTGTTGAGGTGTATGGGTATTGGCCGTCTTGGTGGGCTTCCTGGATTGACGAAGAAATAGCAAATTCTCGAAAGGCTGGTGGTCTGGACCCGCCTGTACTCCGTAATTGTCGTACTTTCGTCATCAACAAGACTTTTATAATTGATTTGTTGGTAGATTTTCCAAATATATCGTTTTTTATTCCTACAAATACGGTTGTTATAACACATATGTAACTTGGAAATAAAAGTACTAGCCAACACATTTTGGCAGCAATGAAATCAAAAACAAAAAAAATGATAGGATTTACATTTACTGGGAAACTGTTGTTTCGTTGCTCTGGTTTGGTAGATTCGAAGCGGAACTAATCAAGATAGAGGGATTCGTCATTATATGGCATCGTATCAGAAAGGTTTTCTCTTGTAGACAACCAACTTTCTTCTACAAAATATACAGTTTCCACAAATCTGACATGGTCTATCTGAAAATATATATGAAATGTTGTAACGTTTTACAGTTATACAGTCAACAGTTGTAGAATACTTGTAATCGATAATTTTTATATGGGTCCAGAGCTTGATGATTGTCCATTGCACATTTCTATCTGGCAGATCATCGTTCGTTGCTTAAGTGCAATCCGAGGACTACATTGGAATACATTGGACTGATCAGTCGATAGCGAAATGGTGTGGCCCAGCTGTATAGTAACTCTTTCTTGTTCGGATTTATACTGAGTAATTTTCGCAGCCATTAATTCGGTCAGTTTAAATTGCTATACTAAGATTGCACCAAATTGATAAGTAGAAAAGGTAACAAGATTACGAATAGATTCTCTGGTATTTGTTGTATATATAATCAATGAATTGTTTCGGCAGTTCTGCTACATAGC
The DNA here is from genome assembly GCA_030561385.1 of Suhomyces bribrorum. Lineage (NCBI taxonomy): Eukaryota > Fungi > Ascomycota > Pichiomycetes > Serinales > Debaryomycetaceae > Suhomyces > Suhomyces bribrorum. The sequence goes on along the minus strand of JAKTXG010000036.1, from coordinate 103,959 downwards.
ACCAAATCCATTGAACTTGAGTCCATCAAACTTATCCGGACCATCGTAGAATCCCTAATCGTTCTAGGGCAAAAGGAGCCACCAACTATCAAGGTACGAAGAAAAGGCGTGGCCCTAGGTCAAATGTCGCCTGAATCCAAGTCTGTCTGTTCCACAATCAACGGTTTTGAATCGCCCATGCCGATCTCTGTGGTGAAGGCGGTCGCGTCCATACCAAACATCTCCATCCATAACAAAGACTACTATGGTACAACCAGAGCAGGCTTGCAACTCAATTCCGCTAGAGACTCTTGGCGTCGAAGGAGCGGAAGAAGAATCCCACTCGGATATTTCCGACGATGTTTCTGATATCGATCCGCTCACTCCAGTTCCTTATACCGACCCTATGTTTGCTGAAGCCACCCCGGTTTCTTCCACAGATAAGGAATCCCAACAGATAGGGTTATTGGCACGGAATATCAACCTCAAGAATGAAGGATCGGTGGCCAGAGACCATGTAAGTAACTTGGCTGACATAATACGGAATGAGGGTCACCCAAGACGCCACAGTTCTCGGGCTGGGTGCACTTAAGTGATCACTACTAACATATAGTTGGCTAATGAACGGACTTTTCTTGCATGGATTAGAGCAGGTCTCACATTTCTTCTATGCGGCATAGGATTTCTCCAGTACCACCGATTAGATGATAATTCACCGATAATTATTGGAATTGATCTAGATAGGTACAATACCATTGTCTCCCTCAGTTATCCTTTTGCTGCAATATTTGTATTTATATCGGCGATTGCTATGGCAATAGGATTGATGAGATATTTCCAGGTCCAGTCATTTTTGTTGAAGAATGAATTTCCGGCCACCAGGCTTGCACTAGCCATATTGGTGATGGTGACCTTTGCGGTGATGATGGTGTTGTTTGTGTTGGATATAAAGATAAGTCTCCTATCATAGTTGATAAAGGTCAATACTGTTATTAATAATTGACTCCATATGTCGGATCCTGGCCCTTTGGTACTACAATTCTAATTTAACCACCTTTAAACGAAATAACTATATATCCGAGGCAACCTACAACAATGACTAGTACCATCTTGGAGCCACACCCAAACTCCACCATCTTTGGAACATCAATTATTTGTCATCCTCAAATCATTAGAAACGTTTTTTTGCGCCATATTCATTCAATTCAAACTCTCGACAGACTTGGCATGAAAGCGCCAACACATTGTACAATCCAATTAAATAGTCTAACTGTGTAGCCTTTAGCCACCCGTGATTAGTCGGACAGTCGTGCTAAAGGCGATACTAAGAAATCATTATCTACCAAGTTCAGAACTTGTTGTTAAACTGAAATGCATGGACCTACGCATACATGCAAGAGAATAAATGTGGATATATGTATGTGGCCAAACTAGGTGCATATTAGACAGTGTAAACCCCAAAATGGAATCTGAATTCTGGTGAACCACGTGATCCGCCACGTGATCCGCCGCGACGTTGAAAAGTGAACCTCCAACTCATAACAACACCAAAATGGCTGACTACTCCACTCAAACCGTAGCGCAATTAAAAGAATTGTTAAAGTCCAGAGGCTTGTCCACTGACGGGAAAAAGGCCGACTTGGTCGCCAGACTTAATGAAGCCGACTCTGCGGGCGACGAATTGCTTCCAATTGAAGGAGAATCTGCTCCAGCACCATCAACCGAAACACCAGCCGCCGAAGTAGCCATCGCTGCCGAACCAAAGGTTGAGACCGCTACCGATGCAAGTGCTGGTGACAGCTCGTTGACGGTGATTCAACCATCACCCGAAGAAGAGAAACCCGCCAAAGAACCTCCCAAGGTATTGACGCCAGAAGAAAGAAAGCAATTGGCAGTTGAATTGTTACAGAAAAAGATCCATAGAGCCGAAAAGTTCGGGGACGAAGCTGGAGTTGAAGCTGCCAAGAAAGATTTACAAAGAGTCGAGAAGTTTGGTGTTGAGCCAGGCACTGCTTTAGCCCGGGAAATCGGGATGGTGGACCGTGGGTTGAATGATGTCAAGTCCAAAAAGTTCAACAAGCATCGCAAGAACAACAAGTTCAAAAAGTTCAAGGGCAAGCCTAAAAATTAGTGTAGAATACTTATGTAATATTAAGAACCAAAACAACGAATGTTTCAATAAATGACAATTGATTAAAAAGTGCAAATCAAAATCAAAATACATTCCAGCACAAGCATCCATTACCACAACTTATTAGGATCTTTCTGGGGCATATTTTCCGAATATATTATCAAAATTGTTCTGAAAAGAAGCAATAGTATTTGTTTAAATAAATAGAGGTGTTTTTGATTCACAATGTTAACTCGTCATCACTTTCAACATCAAACTGGCCATCGTGGTACTCTGTTTTATCCACAATCAAGCCATTGTTATCCTTAATCCAGATAGCAAAAAGTAATATGACAGTCAAGTAAAAGTTGACGTATTCAATCAGAAAGAGCAGTATCATCAGCGACATCAAAAAAGTGGTTTCCATAGCTTGAATACCTATAACAGAAAGAAACAACAGATCATTCATATTTCCATCGATAATTGTTGTATCGCCCATACTCAGTATGACGCTTTTATAAACCAGTATAGAAACACCAATTAAACCAATGATTAAAGGTAAAACAAAAATGACCCAAATGGATTTTCTAAAGGATGAAATGATCTTTTCGTTTGATTCGGCATTTTGGCCCGGTGGAAACGCACTAATGGTTTTTCTGGTTTGGAAGTAGTAGTACACAGTGAGGCCATACTGTACTATACCACAAAGACCCACCAAGTAGAATATTGCCAGCAACACTTTGTGAGAGGCGCCTTGGGGAATAGAAGGCGAGCCGGCAAGGCCAAGGGTAATGTTAAAAAGAGGATCGTTATCATTAATCAATAAAGATTTGATAGTGGAAAAGCGGGCACCCACCAAGAAAGCGAGCACCAAACCAAGATTGATGACAAACAAGGAGAAAGCGATTTTCAGGTGACGGGCGGGTAAGGTTCGATAGTTTCTGGAAGTGCCTTCATGATAATAAATAACGCCGTAACCCATGGCGAAAAGAAGGATGAAGGTCTGGATAAGGACGGAAAAGGCGGATCTGACCACTACGTTAGTGAATTCAAACAAAAAGAGAAAGCCCGAGTAGCCGAAACGATTCTGGAGGAAGCCATAGATCAGCTCTGCCAATGCAAGGAGAATATAGGGGAAAAGAACATAGAAAATGACACCCTTTGAGATCAAGGAGATGGAGTTCATGTTTCCAAAGTCGGAGCCCACTTTGAATCTCAAGATATAGTAGAACAAGTAGCCAAATATCACGACTCCTGCCAAGACCACGTATTTTTGTACGGAATAGTGGACATAGTTGAAGTAAGGGAGCTTACCATTGGCATTGAGAACCTCAAAGGTGACCAGCGATTGTTTATCCTCAGGGATGGCCAAGTAGACGCAATAGATACCCGACTTATCAATTGGGTAATGGACATCTTGTTGGGGCCCCACGTATCCATTAAAGGCATTATCTATGGGTCTGTCATCGCGAGGCTTCAACAAGAAGGAGTTTTGATTGAAATCCACCAAATCGTCAAAGAGACCGGATCGATCATGGGAGTAGCGGCCCATCCATTCTTCTACCGAGGGGACATTGGAAAAGTTGAGGATTTCTTTATAGTGAAAGATCAATGCTGGCACCGCGTCCTTGGAGCCAGACAACGAGATTGCCGCTGGAAACCGTCCCTCAGTATTGACGTAGGAGCACGCAGCGCCATTGGACGAGTCCAAGGTGTAAGCCGAGGCCACACTCCACAATAGTGAGGCTATAAGGAAGACAAATTTCATCAACAAGGAAGAAAGTAGTTTTTATTAACAAGGAAAAAAGGACGACTAACAGAAAACCGGTATATATGGTATATATGAGAGAGAAAATAAGGGGGCTATTATATAACTTATATAATGCGGGAAAAAAAGGTTCAAGACCTTTCCCCACCATTACAGCCACTAGGACAATTACCAGCAATGGAGCCAATGGAGCCAATGGGGCCAAGTGAGCTAGTGGGGCCAATGGGGTTGGTGGGGCCAATTGGACCGGGCAGAACGAGTATGGCGGCAGTACGGAACGGCAGTGGGCCAAGTCGTAAGACTGGTGGATTTGCTGGGATTGATTGGTGGCTGCGAGGCTGACAGCCATAGTGCAGTGCATTATGTATGGTGTCACTAAAATGACACATTTTTCAGTGTCACTACGACTGCTACAACTAGACACCGAGCCAAAAGCAGACCAAGGCCGCCAGGACAAGATCAACGGCGAGGGGTCGCCGTACTGGTGGAAACATAGAGGTGTTTTCTACGAGACTTGGAGAGTGGAACAGCTGGTGTGGTGGTGCTCATACTGTGTGTTTTCACACTAATTCCAGCACCCTCAACACCCTCAGCATCCTCAGCATCCTCAGCATCCTCAGCATCCTCATCAGCCTTACACCTATAGACCACCATCGCAGCCCTTCCAGGGTCCCACGCCGCATACTTTGGTCCAGTGCGGGTCCCCATGCTGTCCCTATGCTGTCCCTATGCTGTGGTCCATTATGGTCACCAATACATTACAATAGCCATGTTACTGTGTGGCCATATGCTCTGGTGTATCATATCTTTGTATATTGTATCTTTTTATCTTTTCACCTTTTCACCTTTTCACCTTTTCACCTTTTCACCTTTTCACCTTTTCACCTTTTCACCTTTTCACCTTTTCACCTTTTCACCTTTTCACCTTTTCACCTTTTTGCCTTTTTACCTATTTGCCTTTTTACCTATTTACCTTTTATCTGTACTTAAATATCCTTCCCCAGGAAGTGCTGATTTAGCCATTTGTGGTGCCTCATTGCTGGCTTCCTGGACACTATCTGGGGCTCGCTCAACCCCGCTGTTTCTTTCCGTTTTGTCGCACCTATTCTGTATACTAGATTTACTATATATAATATATATACTGGCTCCATCGCCCGGCCATCCAACTCTATCCTGGCACCATGTCTTCACCATACTACGAATCGTTGCCCACAGCGTTGAAACCTTTCCATTACGACTTATCCATCAGCGACATCGATCCTAGTGCCGAATCGTTCTCGGGTGAAGTCACCATCCATCTTGATGTGGTTGAACAAACCGATACCTTATGGTTGAACTACCGGGGATTGACCATCAACAAGGTGATGGTGGGCGAAACAGAGGTGGCCTCGGAAAACATCCTGGAGAACAAGGACAAGGAAGTGTTTGCCATCAAGTTCGACCTGCCAGTGACCTCGGGCAAAGTCCAGGTCCACATCCAGTACCAAGGTAAAATCGAAGAAAACATGTTGGGGTTCTACAAATCGCCCTATGTCCATGACGGCAAGGACGAGGTGATGGTATCAACGCAATTCGAGGCCACAGACGCCAGAAGAGCGTTCCCCTGCTTGGACGAGCCCGGCTTGAAGGCCACCTTCAAGGTCGATCTCACTGTCCGTGATGATTGGACCGCTTTATGTAACACCCCAGTAGAATCCGAGACAAAACTCGACGGCCCCTTGAAAAAATGGTCCTTTGAAACCACCCCGGTCATGTCCACCTACTTGTTGGCCTGGGCCTGTGGTGACATCGAGTATATCGAATCCTTCACAGAAACCACAAAAGTCAATGGAAAGCCTATCCCCGTGAGAATCTACACCACTCCTGGCTACATTGAGTCGGCCAAACTTGCCTCGGAAATCACCCCCAAGATCGTCGACTACTTTTCCAAGGTCTTTGAAATCGATTATCCTTTGCCCAAATTGGATCTTATTGCTGTCCATGCTTATTCTCATAATGCCATGGAAAATTGGGGCTTGATCACCTACAGAAGCACCGCCTTGCTTTACTCGGAGAAAACCTCCGATTTGTCTTATAAGCAGAAGGTGGCTTATGTGATTGCCCATGAATTGGCCCATCAATGGTTTGGTAATTTGGTCACCATGAAATGGTGGGACGAATTATGGTTGAATGAAGGTTTTGCCACTTGGGTCGGTTTCTACGCCGTCGACTACTTGTACCCCGAATGGGACATTTTCTCGGGCTTTGTCTCGGAATCTTTACAAAAAGCACTCGCTTTGGACGGTTTGAGAAACTCCCATCCCATCGAAGTTCCTGTTGTTGATGCCTTGGATATCGATCAGGTGTTTGATGCTATTTCCTATTTGAAGGGGGCTTCAACCATCTTGATGATTTCTAATTATTTGGGTACCGAATTATTCCTTAAGGGAGTGGCTTTATATTTGAACAGAAACAAATTCAGTAATGCCACCTCGGTCGATTTATGGAATTGTATTGGTGAAGTTTCTAACAAACCAGTGGGCCAGCTCATGAATAATTGGATCAAAAAGGTCGGGTTCCCCATCATCAATGTTGATGTGGACCCTGCCTCTTCCGGTTTGGTATTGAGTCAATCTCGTTTCCTCAATAGTGGTGATGCCACCGAGGAAGAAAACCAAACAAAATGGTGGATTCCTTTGAACATCAACACTGATGCTTCTCTTAGAAGCACAGTGGACTCTTTTGAAAGTGCCACTTTGGCCATTGACAATTTTGCCTTAGATAAGCATTTTTTCAAGTTGAACAAGGAATCTTCTGGTGTCTACAGAGTGAACTATTCATCTCAAATCTTGGAAAATAACATTTTGCCCTACATCAAACATATGCTGACCAAAGACAGAGTGGGATTGATCGCCGATATCGCTGCTATTGCAGTTTCCGGTGGCTCCACCACTGCATTGTTGAAGTTGGCCGGTATTATTGCTGAAACTGAAGAATTAAAGGATGACTACGTAACCTGGTTGGAATTAGGAAGTAGATTGAGTCAAGTGGCAGAGACTTTCTTGGGAACTAACCCAGAATTGACCGAATCCTTGAACCTGTTTATTGTATCCATCTATCAATCTCAAGCCTTGAGATTTATTGACCAAATCAAGTCTGGTAGTGTGGACAAATCGAACTTTAACTTGTCTAAATTGAGATCCAATATTTTGAACCATGCAGCCACACTTTCAATCCCAGAAGTCAATGAATTTGCCTTGCAATTATTCAACGACTGGACTTCTGGTAAGGATATCGATCCTTCGTTGAGAAAATTTGTTTTCACTTCGGTTGCCAGCTCTGAATCCTTGACCAGAGAACAATATGATGCCATTTTCAAAGAAGTCCTTACCCCATCTACTCTTGATGCCAGAGAAATCGCCCTTGAATCCTTGGGTAACATCCAAAATAGTGAACTTGCAGATGAACTCATTTCCGGCTTGACTAAGCCAGAATTAATTCCTCCTATGAATGCCAATAGTGTTGCTGTTCCGTTGTCTTCTCAACATGCAACCAAGGAAAAGTTTTGGGAATTCTTCAAGGAGCATTACGATGAATTATTCAAGGTTCTCTCAGTTAACATGGTTCTTTTTGAAAGATTTGTCAGAGACACATTACGTAACTACACCACTTTGGAAAGACACGATGAGATCGATAACTTCTTCAAGGGAAAGACTCTCAGTGGGTTCGACCGTTCTCTCAAGCAAGCTTTAGACAACGTCAAGACCAATGCTGCTTGGTACACCAGAGAGGAAAAGAACTTGTTGGAATTCTTCAAGAGCGGAGCTTGATTCCACGTTGAACTTGTATAGTGCTACAAAATAGAGCAAATTGGATTACACTAGAAATCATGTAGACTCATTTCTGCCCAGTCATAAACTATTTCCTTACTGGTATTCTATTAAGCCTGGAAAGTAATGGTTGCAAATTTGCAACCATTAACCCCACAAATCCCCCCCCCCCTTATAATACACCTATTGTCTTCAACAATGTTCTACCATAGAATAGCGAGATACTTCATCAGCATTACTTTTATTAAATCTATCTATTTTTACAAGTAAATGTTTTGTAGGTATGGACAGACTACCGGAGACAGCATCACCCAAATTCCACACTAGGTAAGTTGAAGAATTACTGGTCGACCTTGTGGTCGTGGGTAGTGGCGTATCTACCAGAAGGATCGGCGTGACAGCCCCATTCGGCCTTTGGAATCCATCTCATTACTGTGGAAGCAGCAGACTTGGATCCGTTGAACATTTCGTCAAACTTGCATCTGTACCAGTAAGCTTCCTTGGTAGTAGGAATGTCGTCACCCCATTCAGGCTTAGGGTGCTTGAATTGCTCGTCACTGACAGCTTCCTCAGCAGCATCCTTCAACCCGTCAATCCACGAGTAACCAACACCATCGGAAAATTGTTCCTTTTGTCTCCACAAGATTTCCTTTGGCAAGTATGGTTCAACACTTGGATCATCGGAAGTGTCAAATGCCTTTCTCAAAATGTATTTTTCAATCTTACCTTCAGCAGGCTTGATCAACTTATCTTCAGGGTTGATGTTCATGGTGACTTCCAAGAATTGTTTGTCCAAGAAAGGAACTCTTGCTTCCAAACCCCAAGCCATGGTGGACTTGTTGGCTCTCAAACAATCGGCATAGTGCAAGTTCTTAACTCTGGTGACACATTCCTCGTGGAATGCTTGGGAAGATGGTGCATTGGCAAAGTATAAGTAACCACCAAAGATTTCATCGGAACCTTCACCCGACAAAACCATCTTAACCCCTTGGGCCTTGATTTTTCTCGACAATAAATACATTGGGGTCGAGGCTCTGATGGTGGTGACATCGTAAGTTTCCAAATGGTAGATCACATCATCCAAAGCATCCAAACCTTCTTCCAAAGTGAAGGTGTGAGAGTGATGGATGGTACCAATGAAATGGGCCACTTTTTCGGCAGCCAACAAATCAGGGGCTCCTGGCAAACCAATGGCAAACGAGTGCAATTGGTTCCAGCCAGAAGAGTGCAAAGAACCCTTGGCATCCACACCGGATAATTCTTTATTGGCATCCACACCTTCTGGGTGGACCTCGACCTTTTTGGTTTCTCTAGAGGCAATAGCAGCAATCAAGGAGGAGTCAAGACCACCGGATAACAATACACCGTAAGGAACTTCGGCCATCAATCTCTTTCTCACTGCCATTTCCAAGGTCTCTCTTACTAACTTGTAGTCGACTCTTTCGGTAGGAACCTTGGTACCGTCCCACCAGCTAGGAGTGAAATAACGAGTGACCTTGTCGGTGTTGGAATCATAGACATGGCCAGGGGGGAAGGCCAAGATCTCGTCACATTCGTCAATCAAACACTTCAATTCGGAGGCAAAGTATCTGGTTTCTGGACTCTTGGAGCTTTTTCCCATGTATAAGGTGGTGATACCAATAGGATCTCTTGCAGCCACAATTCTATCGTTCTTCTTGTCATGTAAGACCCAGGCAAACATCCCGTCCAAATGCTTGGGGGCGTCCACACCATATTTTTCAAATAAAGGAATGATTGGTTCACAATCAGATAACGATTTGAATGGGTATTGAGGAAACTCTTGTCTTAACTTGATATGGTTGTAGATTTCACCGTTGACGGCCAAGGTGTAGTTGGAGTCTTGAGAAGTGATTGGTTGGGCACCCGAGTCCAAACCAACAATAGCTAATCTTTCATGACATAAAATGGTGCTGTTTTGAATCACATTACCAGACCAATCAGGACCACGATGTCTGATTCTTTTGGAGTATTGTAAGGCTTTACCTTTGAAGCTCTCGACTTCTGGTTGTCTATAAGACGCAAAAATTCCACACATGGTTTGAGGATGTTGATTTTCTGGGGTGGTGACTATTCTTTATACCGTGAAAAATTTGTGAGTCAGAATTCTTGGTGGTAGTGGGGGCCCCGGCCCCGGCCCGGCCAACGGTGGTATGTGCACGCAGGGTCTTATTGGGCTAGATAAGGCTGGATCATATGGGTATGGTCAGGACACGGGAACTGAAGTGGGGGGGGGGGGCAACACCAGTACCCACCCTGGTGGACGGTTCTGGTGGAGGGGGCGCTGGTGGAGGGTGCTGGCGTGATGGTGTCGGTGTAAACCTGTGACCGGTGGTTTCACGTGTTCCAATGTGACCACTAGTGTTGGTGGTATTTTTGGCGGTGACTCAATTCACCGCTATCTAATCATAGCCATATTAGGGCATGCGTGCGCGACTAGTTAGTCTTGGGCACCGCTTATGTCAGCCTGATCAGTTCCGCGTTGCCCAAGACTTGTTCTACCACGGCAGGTATCCCCGAGGGGTGGAACTGGTAGATCTAACAGGTTGCCCGATCCCTGGCTGGTGAAACAGGTGTGTATTTGTACTTGTAGCCCTTGGTGTGGATGGAAAACAGGTAAAAAAAGCCGCGCACGTGACCCCATCGCCAAATTTCACCTTGATCTGACACCTATCCAAAGTGTCCAGCTGCTGGGGATGCTTCCGTATATACTGGAGACGATTACCTTGGCGTATTTCGGGGCCATCTTCTGCATATTGACCATTAAGTGGTTTCCGGCCTTGAACAACCTCCTTCTATATGGCAAAACCGTCACCATAAAGACCGAGGATCCCCACAACAACTGGTTTAAGCACTTGGTCAACTGGGTGTTTGGACTAACGGTGCCGAAATCATACTTCGCCCATTTTTATCTTGCATTGGTGATCCTTTGTGGCTTGATCCAGCTCGTATTGCCTCGATTTCCCGATGTAGAGGGAAATCCCCACACTTTCAAGAACTTCAAAATCATCGTGTATTTATTGACTTTTCAGGGTGTACGACGTTCCATCGAGTGTCTTTCTTTCCTTCGCCAATCATCCAAGGCTCCTATCAATGTTTTGCATTACTTGATGGGCATGTCGCATTATGTGCTTATCAGTTTGGCCTGTTTTATGGGCTTAGCATCTAACAAACTGTCGGTTTTGTGTGTGTGGACTGTCACCGATTACATACTAATTACTATTTTCGCAATCGTATCCTTCCTACAGTTACATCACCATTTATACTTGTCCTCACTCAAGAAATACTCATTGCCTGCATTTCGACTTGTGGCTTCTCCCCATTACTTCGAAGAGATCCAATTATACTTGATATTATTTTTATTCAGTATAAAATCGCCTTCTCCTTCGCTATTTGTGCCATTGAGTTTCTTGGCCGGCACCGCCTTTGTTGCAACCAACTTGAGTGTTAGCTCCTTGGACTCCTACAGATTTTACCAAACTAAATTCAAGGATTTTAAATTAAAGTATAGTATTATACCATATATATTATGATCTCTTTCCATATCCCAATAGACATTCTACTAAATATTTTTACTTCTCCACTCATTATTGTTTCCAGACCCAACTCTCCATCGTAGCACCCATTACTTTAAAACAAAGCGTTGATGAATTCAATAAAATACAAAAGTACAAAAATACAAAAAAACGGGGGCGAGCTGGGAATTGAACCCAGGGCCTCTCGCATGTTTGTGATGATTCTGTCTTTTGAATCTTCACCCAAAGCGAGAATCATACCACTAGACCACACGCCCTTTTGTTGTCCCGGTGTTGAACCTTTTCAAACACCGATTTATTAGGTAGAAAAATAGTTACCGTAAAGTACAGTATCATAATATCACACTGACACTTGTTAAGGTCCCATTCATTGTTTCTGTCTACTTCTATTATTTTAAAGGCTGTTGTTCACCAGGCTTTCAAATCCTTTGTGGTGGTCGCAAAATGTGTCGCGCGCGACATGATTTAACGTCTGTCTTGAAGCTGCTTTGCAAATACTATTAGAAATGGTGAAACTGGGTAAATTTCGGCCTCAAGATTCATCAAAAAAAGTTCAATAGCCAAATGAATTCCCATTGGTAAGTTAGAGTCATTGCCTTCGACACTTTAGGTGCCAAATTTGGAGCCTGAGGAGAATCAAGCCTATGATCTATATATTGTGTCATAATACAGAGATGGTGAGTATCGATTTTTGGGTCCAAATATTTTGTGGGTTATTGTTACTGTGGTGGTGCTTCCAAAGCTCTAAAATCCCATTGCTGTAACCAAAAGTAGTCGGAATATTTGAAATTTTATAAAATGTCTGGTTAAGTATATGTAAGGAATACCGATTATAAAACAATGTGGGGGGACCCTTAATTGATCGCATCGGCCGTCGTATTATTGACTTATATTCAAAATTGTACAAAATTTGAAAATACTAAAAATATTTCGTACCTCATGAACACAACCATATTTAATTGTTCATATCAATTTGGTACCTATACAATATTTTCCATAACAGTATACAAACTCATTCACTCACTAATGAACTTCCCCACATTACCTAAGCAAGTGCCATATGGAAAGATCCATATATCTTAATACGGAAATAGTAAGATAAGTTTATACTTCGAGAAATATTTTAAAGAGCTCAGCCCCTCGCGTATAAATAGAAACACCCTCATTTCCAGCGATTTTTGTCTCGTGGTGCTTGTAGGAACCAGCCTCTATGACCGCGCCAACCGTGATTATCATAAACCTGCATAGTTTATCCATAACTTATAACTAACATGACACCTCCTAGGTCACAGGCGCCAATAACAACCAGACTAAGACCCACCGGGACGAGCATAGTGCGAGGATGTCCCGGAGTCCCCCGCAGTATAGTAAGTTAGCCTACATTTATCAGTACACATCGACATTCTAACCAGCTTAGCCTCGAATCGATACAGTAGTGGAAATCAGACCCTTCAACGGAGTTCCCTTCAAAATACGATCGGTGGGTGTGGAGTTGCGGACCACGCAGAAGGTCAGCGTGCCCAGTACATTAGGGTCCAACGATATAATGAGAGAGTACAAAGTATACGATGATCCCTTTGTATACAGACCACCCATGGGGGAGTTCCATAGGACACTATTGGGGTTGGATATCCCCCTATTGATTCCCTTGCCCAAAGATATAGTGGCCAGTGGCTCGTTTCCCAATTGGAACGCATCAACTGTCCATACGTTGTGCGTGAAGATTTCTTGTGGTGAAACCTACGATAGTGAATTGACCTATTTGGAGACATTTCCAATTGCCATCAAGCTTTACGATACCTTGCCATTGTACCGGCAGTTCAACGAGCCCATCAACGAGGCTAGGATGTCTGCTGACCAGCAGATCATGGTGGAACTCTCTTTGCCGGTTTCATCAGTAGGACCCCTGGATGATTTTGTGTTTTCCACCAAAGTCCTGACCAACTTTCTTCACAACAAAGTCAAGAAAAGCCTTCGGCTCAACAAATTGACACTTCAGCTCAAAGAAATCTTGGAATGCCATGAGGGTGGTTTGCCTGTGAGAAAAGAATTAAAAATTCATACTCAAACCCATACCCTTAAACCAGAAGATAGTGTAATTAATACCCAGGGGTATTCGTACAAGTTCCTGCTTCAATTCCCCATCCAGAATGATTATCTTCAATTATTTAGTCAAAATCACGACAATATCCAGAATGAATATTACGAGGCCCAGCCCCAATATGTGGAAGACCAGACCCGACTCATCCAATCCATTAATATTTCTAAAAGCAAGGTGGTGGATGAATTGGAAGAGGGCATCCCGTTGACCCATACCCAAGGATTCACTACTTTAGGCAGACTTTTTTCACTACGATACGAAGTCATCTTAAAGGTCAAACTTTCTCACGTCAAGGATATTGATATTCGGCTCCCTATAACCATAAGTCCTTATGACCGTGTCAGTAGCGACTATTTGCTTGGGTGGATCATGAGAGAGTGTGAATGGTCAAGAAATAAATTTAGTAAGCAAATGATCAACACCATGGTCAACACCACCAAGTATGATGATCTAGTCGGTTTGTTGGCCAGATACAACCCTCCACCCATCATATACAGACACACAAAGAAAGACTGGGTAAGGTTAGGGTACAATGAGCTTGCGTTTAATAATCCATCCAAGGGCTTGGTCAAGTATATTGACTAGATTATAAACCACAAAAAGTGATAAAATAATCACCCCATCTACTACATCTCCCACCACTTATAAAAGAAATTCAAAAACCCAGACCCTGTGTCAACAATAGCTCCACTATATACATACAAAACTGCCGGGGTTAGTACCACTATATGGAAACTTAAAATAATTTAATTGGCCCATATTACAGAGAAGCACATAATGCTATTACTGCAGCATACTCCCACATACAATAATATCTGCTGAAGGTCGGGTCAGATATTTTCTGGGCTTTCGTTATGAAATTGCCAAAAGTTGTTTGGCCAAAGGACTACTCGATAGTAATGTCGCATGTCGCGATCCATGTCGGGGGATCATGAGGTTTTATACTCCGTTTAACCATAACTAACTAACTGTAAAGTGAGTAGTTGGGTGGGCAACAAAGCTATGTCAATCAATTCACCCCCTTCATACGCACCGACATCAACAACTTCATATGCACCATCTTCCGATAACCAGCTCAAGTATCACCAGGAGGTGACCAAGTCATCGTTGATCAAGTCCAATGTCCATAAGAATGTGTATGCTTCGGTATCGGAAGTATACTCGATTCTTCCCACTCTTGAAATGCTTGAGAACTCCTTTTTGAAGGATTATATTACCGACAAAGAAAAGTACACCTCAACTGCTTATCGGCTTATTAACCAATACCAGATCATCATCAAAGGGTTTTTGGATGATCTGGATACCATCAGCTTTCTTCGAACGATGGTAGGAGCGGAATTGGATGACGATCTCACCAATTTTCTCATGCTACTAAGCCATAAGTTCGACATCCAATGCCCACTGGCCATAAAGAGACTACAAGCAGGGATTCCTGCCACCATTGAACATTTGAGCACCCAGGTGGAAAGCTCAAGCCATCCTACGAAGGCCAATCCAATTCCTGGCACCTCTAGTTCTGCCGGTAAGATGATAGCTGAAATTACGGGTAATTTCATCACATGTATGGATGCATTGAAGTTGAATTATAGGACCAAAGACCAACTCCATCCGTTGTTGAGTGAGTTAGTGGTCAATTTGAATGATTTGATAGAAAGTGGAAGCCACAAGATCATCGAATTTCAAGGTAAGTCCAAGTTGGTCAATTGGTTGATCAAGTTGAATAATTTGGGCGATGATGCCCAGTTGGACCAGCTGGACGTGGATGCATTTTTGACTGATTTGGATGCTGCCTACAAGGGATTCTACGCTACTTTGGAATAGTTTTGGTGGTGGCATCTTTCTCTCTTTACACAATATATATTTATATATGTAGCACGACCGTTTGAGTAATCAATACAAGAGACTTATAGATCTAAAATTGTTTATAGAAGAATCCACTTCGAACAATGGGCTTAAATAATCGACTCTATTTGCTCGGCATAGTTCAAAACATTATTGATGGTGGTGGAAGTCTCTGCTTGCACCCCGGCATTGTCGTTTCTGTTGAAATAGATGACACTACCTTCGATTCTCCAGTTTTCGATTTCAAACTGTTCCTTTAAAATTGCCTCAAATGCACTGTCTGATTGTTCCTGAGGGAAATATAATAAGTTCTTGCAATTATTGATTGGTATGGAATCATAGGTCTTTTCCAACGACTTGGATATTTCAAATCTAAGAGCATTGATCAAAGTATCTATGAAATGATTATATTCCTTGCATGGCAAATTCTTTTCTTCCTTCAAAAGTTTCCAAATCTTGATGTAATTTCCTTCCATCAAATTTCTTTCCAAATTAATTGGGAAACTCAAGTATTTATCCTTTTCTGTATCGTATTGATTGGAGTTATAGATGGTTTCCAATTCGATATGGAACTTGGAAATGAGCCCCTGTGACAATAAGTAAAGTAAGTATAACGATATGATCTTGGTGGCATCAGTGTTGAATATTTCTTGCTTGGAATAGATCTTGTCATGGGCATAAAACGGTCTTAATTGTGATACGTAGTTTTCAAATGATTGGTAGTTGTTGGTGAGTAGCGATGCCAATGCTCCAATTTCAAAGATTCTTTGAGCTATCTTCAAATCATTGATCTGGTCTTTATTTTGGGTGTTGGAAGCTAAGGGAACAAGCAAATTGTGTTTGATCAATTCGATTTTGATGGGGGCCAACAATTTCAACGATTGCTCGTAGTTTTCGGCTTCGTATAACTGATACAATTCAGCTGTGAGTTTTTGTAATGACATGTTGGGCGGTGTGGTGATTGTGATTGTGGTAGAAGTGGTCAGGTTGTAGTTGTATGAGTTTTGTCGTTGCCACCGACAGTCGTGCGAGTACCACCAATACTACCCTAGGCAGTATTAGTCCAGAGTAGTTCTAGAATAGTTCGGGATAGTGTAAAAGAGTTCAGGACACTACTGGGGAAACCAAGGCTACATTATAAGTATAGACAGTAAATTTCAGATCTTTTTAAATAACTTAAAGAGCGTGAATGGAAGGAGTTTTATTGGATGGTGTCTGGCCCCATTACGTTTTTAGCCGTAGATTTACGGGTATCACTCCCAGAGCGCCAGCCCTGTCATACCCTAGCTCTCGTATGTATTGAAAGCCGAGTCAAGACGTAGACATTACCACCTGAGTCCTTCTTTAGGAATGAACTGTACCAGGACCAAATTAGTAAGATATTACATAAGCACAATTTACAAAATTGCATAGAATGCTGATGACTATAGATGTTTTGACACTATAGAATTCGTTTCATGCAAATCTCCTCTGATCGTAGGCTGTACGTATACATATTTATGCTGACTTATGCTGTAGCTGAATAACTGTATAGAGGATGATGATGCTCACGTGATGGACCTATAATTTTTTCACCAGCGATGCCTGATAAGATCACAACCATCATGAAGTTTTTAACCACCAACTTTGTCACCTGTGCCGTCAAGGGATGCCTGAGCTCCAAGCAGGCGTTCCCATTGAAATATGAAGAGTGCCAGCTTGTCCAAGAAGAAACGGACTTCAACCCCGATTTTGTCAGCCATATGCTTGACAGATTAGACTGGAATGCAGTTGTTCAAGTGGCTAAAGATTTAGGAAATGAATCATTACCAGAAACCAAGCCAGAGGATTTGGATCCTATAATGGAGGACAGTCAGGTGATATTGAAAGACTTGCATACTTTGCTTATGGAGACCCAAATAATCGAAGGGAAGATGGTGTGCCGTAACTGTGGCCATGTGTACCATATTAAAAACTCGATTCCCAACTTCCTTTTACCCCCTCATCTTGTATAGGGCGAGGGACGGAACGGCGGGCCATTTAGTTAGCAAAAACAGGCAAATAACACACGACCGAAGGAATCAAAAAAAAAAAAAAAAAAAAGACCCCAAATGATCCAAACAAACTTAACGAACCTTTTTCCCCCTCCCCAAAAATAAAAAAAAAGTGCACGTATAGATGTTGATAGAATCGCGGCACCCCCGTTTGTGCTAGTTTTGGTACCCTGAATCAGGCCGCTTGGGCCCACCAATGCTAGCACGACTGGTGAAGCTGGAAGCACGTCACGTTACCTGAGGTCACCTATATCCGCATTTTTGTGGTGTGTCCAGATATCGCTAAATTTAGTGGCCGCAAATATCACTATTCCGAGACACTGACAACGTCACTAGTCATAGGCGGGCTTGGGGTGGCCGATGAAAGGTCAGCCGGCTGCCCCGCCTTTTACCCCCCCGCCACCTTACTCTCTTTATATATTATGTACTTTGATAGACCTACTTTGCTGCCCCACTAATCCCCCCACTGTTTCCCCTGGCCTACCTTGGGTTCGAGTCCAGTAGTATATATAGCAATGCTGCTTACGTAACCGCACCGCCAAGTTAACTGGGTTTTGCCAACTCCACCAATACGTCAAAAACATTCTTTTGGATTCTATCATTATCTGTTGCTAGTAGCTGGAGTGTTGTGGGCCGAGCTACGCGTGTTCTTTCTTCTCGACCTAGTCTTCACCATATTAGCCTTTTTCGCCGCCCCCCCCCCTCGCCAATTTTCTCCTGTCAAAGGCGGGCCCTTTTCCATTTTAAACCATACCCCTTTTACGATCCATTTGTTAAACAGCACTGGTGATCTGATTCATCATTCTGGAAGTGTTTCCGTTTCTTCCATAACTTCCGTTTCTTTCTTACAAACTCAAGTGGTGACTGTCTAACTGATTTTTTTGTCCCCACCGTGTTACTGATCTCCGCCTCTTTTTGTTGTACTTACAAACGAGGTGAATTATCAAAACCATTTGAACATTTCTAACAAACCATCACCACTCGTTTCGTCGGTTGATTCCAGTGGTTTGATCATCTTGTTTCTAGTGCTCAAAAAGTTCCTAGCATTCAACCTATGAAATTCGCCATGGCTGGCTTTTACTCCAATACCTTCCAATCTAACGGCCATTCTTCTGCTGGCAACTCGGGTACTTCTAGTGGAGGTCCCGATGATTCGGGGCAATCCAATCATTTGGATGAAGGCCTAGATCACGAAGCGTCTCTCAACAACAGCGAGCTCCGGGCTCCTCCTGTCATAAAACCAGAGGGTTTCAGTAATGGCACTCAAACCACCGATTCTTTCAATAGTTCGTCTTCACGGTCCAGATCCATCTCGTTATCGAAATTCTTTTTCAGTAAAGAAAGCCCTTCTGAATCCACCGAAACAGAAACCCTCCAAAACCCTTTTCAATCGTCTCAACCACCTCCGGTAGTTGGTTATGAAGATGGCAAGAAATCTCCCAGTTTGAGCAAATTGAAAAATCTCTTTCGAATTTCATCATCACCTTCGTCTCATATTGAAACCATCGAAGATAAAAATGCAAAGGCTTCTAATGTCGATAGTATTGATGCCGACTACAGTATTGACGACCACCCCAAGTCTCAAGTCAAAAAATTCATGATCTCTAGAAAGCGATCACAATCTAGTCCCATCAGTCCTCCAAGTTCTTCACATTCCAGATCTACTTCAATCCCTAAAAATGGTTCTACAACCACCGAGCCTGAAAAATCAAAAATCCTTCGTCATTCCAAAGTTCGTACCAATGGATCTAACCCAGAAATAGAAAATACTTCAAAAGTCGTCAATAGCTCGTTAAAAGAAGAGGTTCCACAAGAGTCTATTGGAGAAAAATCCCCCAAACAAGTCGATGTTCCTGAAATAGTCACTTATTCTCCGAAATCAAATCGTTTAAATTCTAATTTAAGAAATCTACAGACTCCCGAGAGTCCAGTTGTGGCCTCCAATTTATATTTTGCCCACCAAGGACTTCCTCCTCACACAAATGGTTCTCCCAACAATTACCTCGAGGAGTCCACTCATCGAGATGATTTATCCGTTTCCTTAAGACATAATGATTCGGTATTTTCTTTGAGTGACAGCGGAGTGTTGAAACCTCCAAAAGCGCATAAGCATGGCGACGAAAGTGACGATATTGAGTTCCGCAGAACAAACTCAAATTCGCCCCTGTCGCCTCCCGCTAATCCTTCAACTGTTGATTTAGCTCCAAAAACCCCAACAAATAAACTTACAGAGGAGCCTTTGGATCTAGAGTTATCGACAGATCCAATCAAGACTCCTCCTGCAAAAGTTGCGTCATTGCAAGTACCCGGATCACCACAGGTAGCACCCTCTTCTCCATTCCAAAGAACTTTAAGAAGAGTTGCTTCGGCTCCTCTAGTACATAGACTTTTAAGTGAGTCTAAAACCGTTCCGACCACAGCTCCCCAACCCCAAGCTCAAGAAGAAACATTTAATCTCAACGAACATATAGGGGAACTTAAGATTACTGGCAGCAGACCCCGGACTTATACTCAAGAAAGAATGTATTCTTCAGCATCCACCAAGATCATGGATGCACAAGTAGATCAGGAATGTTTTGAAAAAATTAGATTATTGGGTAAGGGAGACGTGGGTAAAGTTTACTTGGTTCGTGAAAAAGCATCAAATAAGCTTTATGCCATGAAAGTCTTGAGCAAAAAAGAAATGATCGAAAGAAATAAGATCAAACGGGCTTTGGCAGAACAAGAAATTTTGGCCACCAGTAACCATCCATTCATTGTGACTTTGTATCATTCATTCCAATCTCAAGATTACCTTTACTTGTGCATGGAATATTGCATGGGGGGAGAATTCTTCCGGGCATTACAAACTCGAGAATCAAAATGTATATCTGAAAACGATGCCAAATTCTATGCGGCTGAAGTTACTGCAGCATTGGAGTATCTTCATTTAATGGGATTCATTTATCGAGATCTCAAGCCAGAAAATATTTTACTTCATCAATCTGGCCACATTATGTTGAGTGATTTTGATTTATCAAAACAGTCAGAAAGTTCCAAAAATCCCGAGATTTTTTTCAGCAAAGGAGGTCATTTATCTTCCAATAGCAATTCCAGCCACAATATCGGGTTAAGTTTGGATACAAAAGCATGTATTGATGGGTTCAGAACAAATTCTTTTGTAGGAACCGAAGAGTACATTGCACCCGAAGTTATTAAGGGCAAAGGTCATACATCTGCTGTCGATTGGTGGACTCTTGGGATATTTATCTATGAAATGTTGTATGGGACTACACCATTTAAAGGATCTGATAGAAAGAAGACTTTTGCCAATATTTTAAAAAAAGATGTCAAGTTTATGGATACCCAGTCTATTTCATCTAGTTGCAAGACTTTAATAAAAAAATTGCTTATTAAAGATGAAGTCAAGAGACTTGGATCCAAAACTGGGGCAGCTGATATTAAGAACCATGCTTTCTTCAAGAACACCCAATGGGCTTTATTGAGACACCAGCAACCCCCCATGTTGCCAGTGTTGACGAAAACCAACAAAAAAATCGAAAAGCCAATTGAAAGTGTTGATATGAGCGGTCCTAAGGATAATAAGAACAAAAATAGTAATGGCAGCGACTCCAATGATCCATTCAGGAATTTCAGTTCGGTTACTTTACATTACGGAGAGCCTGGAATTGGCGATAATACAGACGATGCAGTGATTTATAATCCCGAAAACAATGTGTATACCAGTGTTGCCTATACCATGACCAATGGCAATGGAAAGAGTCCTATGAAACAAAAGGGATTCTTGAAGAGATAAAAAAAAAAAAAAAAAAGGAATACAAAAGGTAATGCAAAGGTAATGCAAAAGTTTATCAATTGGATTATCTATCTAAGCATCCGCTGTCATTAACATCATTTAGCCAACCTTATTGTTGTCTTTTTTGTACATACAAAATGCAAGCTTTCATGGAATTTCGAACAGTTCCACTTGTAAGAAATAGATTTCATAATGCCCAATAGTAGATGTATCAATTTAAGTTTTTAGAATACACAATTGCGATTATGAGCCCATAACCTTAGAATACCAAAGTTCTTTTGAGTGAATCTACAGTATAAAATAATCAATCAAAATATTTCATTACCCTATTTTTATAAAAAGAAACCCTTTCAGTAAACATCATCTAGAGATTACTGAACATCATACGGCCTGTGTCTAACAGTCAACCAAGTCAACAACTCCCAAGTAGACAGGAGCACATTGGGCAGCAATGCTTTGGTCGTACAAGTTGTAGAAATCACCAGAAGCACATTGGTAGAAGACATCACTGTCACCTAAGGCCAAGTAACCTTCAGTGGTGATGGACCAACCAGCAGCAAAGATGGAACCGGCTTGAGGTGGAGGACCATCGAATTGGAATTGTCTGTTGGCAACAATAGCCCCGATTCTTCCCTTACTATCAGTCAAGACAGAACCCTTCAAGTTCATGCTCAAGTTGTTGGTAGTTTTACAGGAAGTGGCATATTTACCAGAATAAGGAGCAGCTGGAGCTGGAGCACCGGTGGCTTGTACTTGGCCATCATAGATTTGAGAGGCAACGGTGGCGGTTTGGTGTTGGATTTGGCCGTCGTTGATTTGGTTGACGACAGATGCAGTTTGGTGTTGGATTTGACCATCACCGATTTGGTTCACAACAGAAGCGGCGGTCTGGTGTTGAATTTGGCCGTCACCAATTTGGTTAACAACAGGAGCGGCAGTTTGATGTTGAATTTGGCCATCTCCAATTTGGTTAACAACAGAAGCGGCAGTTTGGTGTTGAATTTGGCCATCACCGATTTGGTTAACAACAGAAGCAGCAGTTTGATGTTGGATTTGACCATCACCGATTTGGTTAACACCGTCTCTCTTCTTATGGGAACCAGAAGGAGCAGGAGTAGGAGTAGTCTTTAAGGTGATGATTTGAATACCGAACAGTTGAGTGTGGTCGGTAACAGCACCAGTAGGAGCCGAAGCGGTTGGGGTCAAAGATCTCCAAGGCTCAGAAGGAACAGCAGCAGCAGTAGCACAACTTACTATAGCAGCAGAAGCGAAGAATGTGGAGTATTTCATTGTATAGTATTAATTGACCAATTGGTTTATCTATAGATATAGAAAAAAAAAAAAGAGAATAGTATGAGAGAAGGCCCGAGATATTTATAGGCAAATTAAGACCCCAGAATAAAGATCGAATAGGAATCGAAATTACTTGCAGCATCATTCGATGCTGGATTAATTGGATAGTGGGGCCGAGGGGGGGGACACTACCCTCATAGTTAACTATGGGATCGGAGGGATTGTAAATGACCCTAGGGCTCCGTATGACGCAAGCATGCATTATTCCTTGAACACAAAGATCCAAAGAAGCTGGTTTGTTGATAAGCCAAACCAACCACTTCATTGATCCCGTGAACTGCTATTGGCTGGGGGTTGTGGTGCTGGCTCTAATGGCTGGTCGAAGGCTGGCTGCGAAATCACACATGCAGGTACGTTGTCTTGACCCCTATATTATGGCACCATCACCGCCACCCTTGAAAGTTGAGGCGGCCTAGATTGTCGATGTCGATGGTACTAGACAGTGGGTTTACAAGGATATGAAGCTGCAAGTAATTTAGTAAAAGCGGACGGGTCAAGGAGCTATTACAACTGACCAAAACAAAATCAGCCGTACTGGTCTAAAGATAGAACCGGAGATATTTGGGTTAACTCCTAGCGCGGGTCCTGTGCAGGACATCAAGTGACATGAGTGACATAACATGGTCCTCTCGCCCCCCCCCCCTTTCGGTGGTGGGGTAATGTCTAAATATAACTCATTGAAATTTTCACCAAAACTATAATCTGGGGACAAAATAGTAGTACTAGTTTGTCGCGGTCTAGATTACCGACATATCTAATTCACAACAGTTTACGGAACGTACCATCGGCATTTCAATGCAACCATCCAGTTTTCAGCCTCATCGGGAATCTCCTAATTTCGAAAAAATAATCCGTTAATCAAAGTTTCATGACAGCTAAAAAAACAGTTACTGTTCATCGTAAATGCCGGTGATCCAACTTCGCCCTTCACATGTAGGAACAAGCACGGCTCACAAGACGATCGACGACCAAAATCGGCCCGATATGTAATTGACGTAGTCTAATAGGTGTTCCAGATTGGACATGTTTGTAATCATTTGGAAGGCTAGCCCTAACCCCACGTGAGTTTCATTTTTTTTTTTTTTTCCTCAGAAAACCTACCCATAACCAGTCAAATGCCAGAATAATCCATCAAACTCGATGCTGTGGACTGGCTTAACTAGTAATTCCGACAAAAATAGCAATTTTGGCTACGGTAGACCGAACTAATGTATTGGTCTTTCTTTTTTTTTTTTTTTTTTTTTCACGTGTTTGTCATCAGAGTTGGATATGGCATTTGATATTCAACAGAAAACAGTTACTAAAGCCTCAACTACGAGATGTTACCGAGATTAAAGTGTACGCGTAGACCTTGCATCTGGTAGAACAATGGAATAGTCGATTGCGACTAACCAATACCCCACGAATGGGAATTAAATAGAAGCTACAAATAGAAATCATTTTGAGACGTATAAACGACATTTCATTTTTGTGTTGTTTACCCAACAATCCCGAATTGAGATACAGATGGTTTCTGAACGGAACTTACCTAATTCGTCTCTATTTCATCTGGTGCAGATTAAAAATTTACACAATCTAGGTTCAAAAACCTTAAAGTTATATCGATATGGGGGAACTTTTTACCAACGGCATTGAATGACTGATGAAACGATCGTTCTCGATATGCACGATCTCTGGTTAATGACAGTCTAAAAGATGGTTAATTCATGATTTTACTGTCTAGTTTACCCAGCCTCGTAATCGAAGTTTCCCCAAAACTCAACCACGTAATTTGGCAAAACCCGAAATATTATTATCACAAAACCAAACCTTATGTTGTTATTATTGGGGATTAATGCATGAGATTCGAGCCAGTTTATCAACGGAGAAATGCGATTGTAGTAATGAAACTACCGACATTCAACCTGGAACCGATAACTGAAATAAGGTTTACGATGTTGATGGCCTCTAATTCAAGCGATGTTACGGCTCATATGGTAATTGAAATTATCCAATGTCAAAAGAAAGAAAAAGAAAACTATTGTAGCAATGGTTTTATTTTGGCTAGATTACAGATGGGTTAATAATGAGGTTTCCCGTCCGGTCAGCTCGGACATAAGTGGACTTTAGTTTTTTTTTTTTTTTACAAACGTGTACTTTGTCGATTGAGATTGCGCCTACATTTGCACAATGCAGACAAGGTTCACTATTGCATTTGCGAAAGGAACCTAGTAAATAATCATTTCACATAAAAAGCTAATGGTTACATAGTAGTTACAAGCGACATTGATAAATTTGTTGACGTACGAGATGAGGTAGGCCCTACATGGGCTATAGAAGGTAACTTGGATATAGTTCAGTAAGAATTTTGACATGGAAAAAGTGTTCTTTTCGCATGGATTAGAACAAAGGTTACGAGTTTGAGCCAGTCATTGAAACGGAAATTGACAACGAACAAAGTCACTTTCACAATTTACGACATCTGTAATTCCACCTAATATTGATAGTTATGACAGAACTTGAACGGTCCAGAAACATATTAGTGCGGCTCATGCATGATACACAAAATGATTATTATTTTAATATTTTTTTTAAAACTTGCAGTACACATCATGCAAATGCATGTTAAGTATACCTATCTTCATCTGTAGAAGTCTCGGTTCCTGGGTTGAAGTATTCCTTTTTTGTTCAACATTTGCCTTTCTTTCATAAATATATATCTCATTAACGGTTCTTGGATTATATAAACTAATCAATTCCGACCTTTGGATGGAGTTGGATAATGGAACCACCTAAAGATTCAGTCTCAAATTCTAGTGAAACGAATCTAAATCCTTTAATTTCCGCTCCCCATATGGCTACTCTTGAGAACTCAAAGAATATGATTTATAATCAACCTTCCTACTCTAATGGCCAGTCGTTGCTAGAAACAACTCCCCATACCGAACCTTATTCCACTCAATCGCAGGTTCAATATAACTACCCTTCCACTAACAACTATCAATACCCTCCTCAACCACCTTTATATCCACTCCAACAATACAACGCTCCACCTTCTAACTATCAACAATATACTCCCAATGTTGGCCAGTATAGTCATGTCCAACCACCCGAGAACTATTCACAAGAGCCATTGGGTATTTATGCTTATCATTTAGATCAACAACAAGAGGAGTTTTCGGTGTCTGACACCACCACCAATCATAAGGCTCCGGGGTATGACTCGACGGTGTCGTTTCCAACCACCGATGCCTCGCCGAATATGAACTTGAAGCAAGATTCCTATAACTACCTCAACCCTACTTTACCACCTTTAAGTGGGTATGGTGCTGGGATAATGCAAGAACCTCTTCGTTATTTTGGAACTGGTAACAATATCAACGAATATGATTCATCCATTGCTCAACCTCCTGCAAGAAATATGCCATTTGAATTCAGATCGGCTCCTTCTTCGGTATCTTCAGCCAGTTCCAGTTCTTCGGAACCAAAAAGAAGAAAAAGAGTGGGCTCTGCCACCACTTATGATATGACTCCTGAAACTGCTAGACGTAACAGATGTACCATCTGTAACAAGCAGTTTAAGAGACCTTCGTCGCTTCAAACCCACTACAATATGCACACAGGAGAAAAAATCTACAAATGTACTTGGGATGGTTGTGGTAAGCTTTTTTCGGTAAAGTCTAACATGACTAGACATTATAGGTTACACGAGAGAGATTTGAGAAGAGAAAGAGGGATTCCTGACTCTTAGCCTGCCCACCAGGACACATCCAAAAACATCCCTATGGTCTGGGCCGGTGATCATGCTGAAACAACAACTACCTATTCCTTAAAAAAAAAAAAAAAAAAAAAAAAATTACATTACATCTTGCTAGGTAGTTGACATGCTGATGACAGGTAATTTTATCATCCTACGGCATTACACCCAGGCCGGGATGTATCCAATCCTTTTTTGCATCTTTCACTTCACCTCGACGTACGTTAATCTGTTACCTTGACTGTATATTTAGTCTCCTCTTGTCATATTGAATTAGTATATACTAGACATTCAATCCTAGATTCAGTTCTTATTTCTTGTATACCAAAAAAATTTATAATAAAAATAAAGAGAATACTTCCACGTGACCGTGCTTTACCAATAGCTGTAAATTGATGTGGTTTGACAGTTCAGATATTTTCAAGTGGTGTACCAAAAGAAGCGTAAGGTCAAAAACAAAAAAGGATGATGTAATTGTCACACTTAGTGCCTACCGTAAATGTACTTCGGTATCATATTAGTTGAAACAGTATCTGAGTGCTTAAATACAGGCTCGCATGATGGCGAAATATTAAAATATTTTTGGCACTATAGAGATGAAGTCAAAAATAGGTAATATTTGGGTGTTGTTGCCATTTGGAAGGTTCTGGGAATAAATCGGGCCAATTCTGGAGATATCAAGTTGCAATCAAGGACGGGAGGTTTATACGGCTGCGTCACGTGACGGCCATCTCTAAGATCGGCGATTGATATGGTGGTGAAATGTGACTAGAGATGTGTCTTGCAAGGCTGTACGATTTAATACTTCCGGCGTTTTCAAATGGAGGGGTAAAATAGTCGGCAGTATTACAAAAAAAAATAATGGTATTCAAACCTGCTTAATAATGTCAAACAAGTATACCACGGAATGCAAGACATACCTTACTCCACAATGCAAGACACACTTGCTCCGCAATAACGCAAGAGGTTACCAACTCGGAACCCGGAACACATAACCAACACGAAACCATCATCAAACCAACATATATCAAACAAAATAACCAAGATGGAATCAACGTAGAATTAACGTAGAATCAATATGGAACCAATATGGAACCAATATAGAACCAATATAGAACCCAACATGGAACTTGGAACGAACATGGAACGAACATGTCAACGCATGTGAATAGCTTGTTATTGTAATAGCTCACAACTGTCACATCTTTCATTAATACGTGGATAATTAAGCGAACAACGGCTCACAACGATAAACCACTGAATTTTTTTTTTTATAAATCTGGAGTGTTTTATGACGTAGATTTTGATTGGCGGTTTTGGTAAAGGTAATAGCCGCAAGTGCCTCAATTTAGAACAATATGACATGATGCCTTGCGTTTACGTCACCCCAGTGCACACGACCTTCCATTGCAGCTTTTCCGTCAGCCATATCTAGTTTATATTTCGAAAAAGCCTAGATGACACCAAGGGTGACAAATTGTGCATTAGATGTGTAAAGTTTCAGTGGCTCAATTTGTCCAAGGCTGATTTATTTTTATTAAATCACTTCTATATAGTCATAGATATTTTTTAATATCTTTGAAAAATAGCCTGCACGTGCTTCGGTGTATGTTAATATTTTTCCGACTTCTATACAGGACTATCTAACAGAAGATTCCTAAATAAAAAAAAAAGTTTGGCACCAATCGAGGGGAAACTGCGGTAAACCGTTTCATTATTATTGGTTAATGATAAGAGCTGCGACCACTTCATAAATCATGACGATGAATTGACTCAGCCTGGAGGTTTCCAGTTTCTTCTCCGTTTATCTCCCTTGCTCCGGGCCAGGCATTAAAATCAGACCACCAAAAGGAATCGAGCCGCATAACAAGTCAGATTAAATATATCTAAAAAAATTGCTCGATCCTATGCGGGTACTGTACCATGGTTAATATGGGGTTTTGTCACAATACTGCCAGGGGTGGCCATAGTCACTTGAGACTATGGCACGTGATATACCCGTGATCATGCACGCACGCGACACTTAAGGCGTGACCCACGGCACCTGACTCCTCATACGTGTGGGTGGTCATGTGACCACGCAGTCCCACCAACCACATCAAAGCAGTTAAAAATCACTTCCTCCTTATATCCAAAATGGCTGCTCACGCTGCAAAGTACATCCGTCACGCTGCTGTTTCCAAGCCCCATGTGGACCGTACCATCAAGTACGCCTCCAAGTTTTTAGGTGCCACCATGTGGTTCTACATCTTTTACAGAATAAAGGAAGATGGTCCTGTGATGTTTGGACAAAAGTTGCCATTTGAACATCATTAAACGATCAAACCACTCATAAATGGACACAAGAATTGGAGACCGGCTGCAGCATGTGCGTGAATGTGCTCGTTTTTGACCGCGTGCCGCTTTCCCAGAAGTTTTATGTTGAACTGGCCATTTTGGCTCACAGTGTGAACCATTGGGTTCTGTGATGGTCTCCAAGACCATTTGTTATAGACAGGAGAGCCTCAGGCCCCAGCATGGCGTGTAGACGCTGCATATTAATAAACGAACCAAGAAACTGATGTAGACACATATTGTTGAAGCAATACAAATTACTCATCATAAATCATACCAACAGTCATAGTTTTCATGTTGTATTTTTCATTTGTTCCAGTAAAGTTGACGAACCGGCTTTTTATTGGAAAACATAATTAATCTATTGCAGAGAGCTACTATACCGTTCTTCACTGAATACTTCAGTCCTGCCACCTGGAAATATATGGGTCCTGAATTCATCTGTGCAATCTCCTAAACACAACCTGATCTTCTCTAAACTATCAACTAGATAGGTAGAAGTAGCGAGTTAACGCCTTTTACAGTAGAGGCTATCAGTTGCTCAAATAAATAGAGAACTCATATCATAACTTTTAATCCATACTAAGTAGAGCTTAAAAATTAGCTATGCGAATAGTAAAAAGAATAACATGCTATATTCATCCTAGGCTGGTTCTCCAAAAGTGGGTTTACAGCAAGACTCTATAAGCTCTTCAAAATCAACTTGAACAAATCAGACTTACCCAGTTCATCTACATACCATGAAAATTTTGGTGGGGCTCTGTTTTGCAGTAAACTATTCATGATATCCATATGGTACCA
This sequence comes from Suhomyces bribrorum, assembly GCA_030561385.1. Lineage (NCBI taxonomy): Eukaryota > Fungi > Ascomycota > Pichiomycetes > Serinales > Debaryomycetaceae > Suhomyces > Suhomyces bribrorum. The sequence continues at coordinate 74,743 of JAKTXG010000036.1, read as the reverse complement.
TTCGTTAATATCTATCTATTATGATTGTGGCATGTAGCCGAATCGGCGTATACTGTATATGTGGATGATAAGGTATTAGGTGGGGGACGTTAGAAATATTGCTAGAATGCCCGGTCAAGATTGGGATCTTCTTTGGTTTTTTTTTTTGTGTTCTTCTTTTCCTGTTTGAAGGTTTTCATATTCCAATTTTATTAACTACCTCTTCCTCTTGGCCGAAACTTGACTCCTCGTCCTCTACCACCTCTTCCCCGTCCACGCCCTCTTCCTCTGTAGAAACGTCCCCCATACTTGGGATAGTCCTCAGTAGGCGATTCTCCTTCGTCATTCTCTTCACTATTATTATCGTCATGTCCCTCCAATATTTGTTTCTTTACACCTGTCTTTGGAGAGTAATCAATGGCACTGACCTTAGCTTTATAGTCCTGCAAGTGATCATAATCTTCCTCACTGACTTCATGATCTCTGCCTTCAACTTTGAACCCAAAATTAAACCCTTGACTAGTACAATAGTCTAATTTGAAGTTTCCGTGAATATCCAATTTAAAGATCATCACATTATATTCCTTGGAGTCACTATAGCTAGGAGTCGATATATGATCACATAGATTAAAATGCCACAAGTTATAGTATGCTTGGAAATATAAATCATTGATACGACGAAGAATCTTTTTACTGTCTTCATCAATTTCGCCATTAGTGTTTTGTAAACTTAAACTGACAATTTTTTCATTAGGATCGCTCATGGGGACTGGGATTTTGTCGAATAAACTAAGACCCAATTCAATCGATTCACGAAGATCCGAATCGGTCTCTTGAAGCAATTCTAATAGATCTTGCTTGATAATCAACCATAACTCACCTAAAATCATTCTTAATCGAGAGAATTTCGACCGGTAATTCTCAATGTATCCGGCAGAACCTCCCATGCTATCGACGAACCCCATTCCATTGCCCATTATAGGATACCTAAAATGGAGACCTTGGGAAACGGTGAAATCCGAATTAGTTATGATGGCCAAATGTTCAAGTAGTGGGGTTTTGATCACCGGGGCGTGGGAAAGAAAGATATTGATGGTATCGGAGGCATCATTGCCCAAATTGGAGCCAGGTTTCACCACGTTGCTGTATAACTGAGCGATTTGTATGATACTAATCCACAACTCGCCAACTTTCCCACTCATACCTTCGTAGTTCAAATTTCCGTTATCAAATAGACTATGAATCTTCAAACTGCCACCCAATCCGAACAATTTGATATTGGGCTGAGTGTTGCCCGGGGTTTCAATCTCGTATACATGCGATTGGTCGACCAAAAAGAGGTTGGGGATGGAATACTCACCGGTCTGTACTTTGTTAACGATCTTGGGATCATCCAAAGGACCGAAAATGGTATAGACGGGGCATGGCAACAGCTTTTCACCCGACAAGTATTGGTCGAATTGACTGATGGAGGTGTGGGAGGTGTTTAGCTTGGATCTAAATGCTTTAAACTCGTCCAACGGCAACACCGGGGCCGTGGCGTTGATGAGACTGAAGTTGTTGAGGTCGTCCACCAAAGACGGCTCCAATACCTCCAGAAATGCCACGATTTGCTTGAGATAGCTCAAGTCCTTGTACTCGTCGATGGTGTCGTTGTTCCAGAACCCGAAGTTACCGGTGTGTACGATGGCGCCTATGGGGTCGTTGCTCTCGACCGACTGGTCATAAAGAGTATTGATGGCATCGATATTCCCCTGAATATCAGACACCGCAAGTATTCGGAAAGACATGGTAGAAACGATCCAATTGGTGCGCGCAGGGGTCAATGGGTCACGGCGGCGTGGACTGCTTGCGCGACGTTTCGTCGGTTGTTCTTGTTGTAATGTGTTTTGATCTTTTTGGTCCCGTTCTTTAATTGGACTGGTCCCTGTTTGGATGGTTACAGTGATGCTGGGGGAGTAAAAGAGATCAAATAGGGGGCGTCCCCGAGGATGTGTGCCTGTGACAGATGCCGGTATGTGACCACGACGGTGTTCCAGTGGCCAATTGGTGGAGTTGATGGAGTTGGCGAAGCTGGTGGAGTTTGGTGAAGCTGGTGGAGTCGATTCTGTTGGCTATTGTGTGGTGGTGGTGGCGATATGCAGTTCGTCCTCCCACCCTCGCTAACTTCCCGCACCACTCGCCCTATTGGCAGTCGTGCTTGGGCAGGTGATGTGGCTACCTCCCCCCACAGTACTACTGGGGAGAAACCCTTTTGTAGACGCCAACTTAAACGATTACAACTACTTGGCCCGTCCCCGTGACCAGCCTGCCTGTTTGGATCTCGTGCCATCACTCCTCCACCACCGCCAATATTTCCGTAGGACCGGAACAAACGGATCCCGTACACAGACTGTTACTCGCGTCACTCTTGTAACTTTACCGCGACAACCTTCACTAATACTACAACCACAATTATCAGTTCCATCACCACCAAACATTATCACCATCACCACCACCTTTTCCTCCACCACCATCACCGCCATAATATGTTGGAGCCGGGTCACAGGCTCCGCAATGCCATCATCCAGGGCAACCTCCCCATCACCAAACGGCTTTTGGCTCGATTTCCCGAGCTCTGGTTGAACCCTGATCCCAATCACCAAGGATGGAGCAATCTTCACTACGCGTCGTTCCACGGCCACTACTTGATCTGCTTCCATCTCATTTCCTTTGCCAACCAGACCTTGGGCGACCTTACCGACAACTATAGCCAACTTGATCTCTTGACATTTGATGAACTACTGGCACTTCATTTATCGCTAATCACCAAGAAATCTCAGACCCTTCATTATCTTCTACAGGAATTCCCCGGGAAACTATGGCTCAACTTCGCTGGTGGCCCTCTCAAGCAAACCCCCATCCATTACAGTTGCATCTATGGCTTCAAAGAGGGCATCACCTTGTTGTTGGAATTCGACGCCGATTTGTACCTTCAAGATATCGACGGAAACACCTGTCTTCACCTCTGTTTGGAATTCGGCAACTTCGATTGTATCCAAGTCATCTTCAAGTATTTCAAAACTAGGTCCAAAAATAAGCATCTGTATTTGGAAAGCATCAAGGCCTTTGAAAGCATCACCAATAAAAAGGGCTGGACCGCAATCGAATACGCCGCCAGCTTCGACCTCATTCATAAATACCAACACTTGAAATCGGAGTTGGTGTCCCACTTTGAAAGCACAGAGTCTCTTCCCTTACACATTGACACAAGCTCTTTTCATACCATGCAAATGACATCGTCCAACCATTCGCTGTCATCTTTGCTGGAAAATAAAGTCTTGGCCAGCCCCATCGTCCCGGTATCTCAAACTATAGACGAATCTGCTCCGCTTGTGTCCCAGGTAGGTAGAAGAGCCCATTCCCAGTCTCTTCCATCATCAACCACTGCCCCCGAAATTAAACCCTCGCGTCCCAATAACACTCGTAAAAGATCCCAAACAACCACCCACTCATATAAACCTCCCATGTCCATCGGCACTAATAGCGGCTGTTCCCCGAGATTGACTACTCCACAGACCCCTTCGAACCGCTCTTTGAAATCTTTCACCATTTCCCCGTCAGTGCGTAACCATTCCAATGATCAACAAGATGATGTCTCAGTGGCATCCCCTTCCCCGGCCTCAAACTCTCCTTCAAACTCTCCAAACGCTGCCCAACTCAATAGAAAAAAGAGTTATTCCTTTTCCAATGCCCCCTTTCAAACAACATTCACTTTGGATAAAGAAGATCACATGTGGCCTATAATAAAGGCAAGCCCCACCCATATAGTCAACCAGGTAGTACCTGAAAGTGGTCCGGTCCACCAGTTTCATATCCCACGAACCACAACTTCTTCTTCCCCTGTGTCATCAACTGCATCTTCCCCTATATTGGGAACAAGACCCACCTCTAGAAAACCAGAAAAAATCCAAACAAAGTCTAGAAGTTCCTCTTCTGCTTCTTCCATAGCCGCAAAGGTGGCATTTAGCAGTAGCAGGTCGTCGCTTGATTCCCTTCAAAGACGACCCTCGTTCTCAAATAGATCCAATTCTAGTGGAATCGGTGAACATTATCAATCAAATGGAGATTTTTCTCCTATATTGCGGAAATCAAAATCGTCTGGAACGCTTCCTGCTGCAATATCACCGGAAAAGAATGGGACAGTTTCTCCAGAGAAAAAAAGGGATGAGTTGAAGAGAAATAATATCAGTAGTGTCAGCTTTAGCAGGGTAAGATAGATCATTCATCCACAATATTTTCACTGGTTATTATTCAGTAAAGTAACCAGTATATCCGCATAGAAGATGTGTTTGAAGCATCATTGACAGCTATAATTACAATGTGGCCGAAAAAAGGATGTACAACATAATGGCTGCAATTGTATCCACTCTCAAGACAAAATCTCAATAACTTTGGTTTATAGACACAAAAGGGAAAGGTTGATAATGTCGCTCAGGAATTGACTCATTCGACCATCAACGCATAATATTATAGCATCACATTTTATCTGTCCAAACTCCAGTAGATGTAAGATACGAACTAGACTCAAGATGGGAAATTTGCAGCAAATCACGTGAAACGTATCACGTGCGTTAATATCAAACTACGCGTTAACTTTTCACTAGTTTACTGATTTCACAGAATCACGCTTGATTCTACCGATTGTGTGTATATCAAGATGCCGCCAAAGAAGAAGTCTCAACCATCCATTAGTCGTTTCTTCAGTGCCAAAAAACCAAATGAAAACTCGACGGAAAAGTCTGAAAGTAGTCCAGAGAATGTGACAGTTGATTTGACAGATGAGACACCTGAACTCATAGATAAGACCACAATTTTGACACCAGAGCCTGAAGTACCAGACAAACCTCAAAATAAAGAGCCCGGAATACAATTGGGTATGACTGGTGTTGAAAAAGATTTGAAATTGGAGGCTGAACCTCTAGAATCAGACACAACTGATGCCAAAAAGAATAAGAAACCCCAAAATTCCAGCAACAAGAAAAGGCAAAAGAAGAACTTGAACACCAAGAATGTCGAATATGAAGAGAATTCCTTGCAACTGGCTACAAAATCTTCTAGCAAGAGGAAATCGGCAGGTGCACCTGAGACCAAACCTAAAAAGGCCAAAGTTACCAAGACAAAGTCCCTTACCCCGTTGGAAAAACAAATCATAGAGTTAAAAGAACAAAATCCAGATAAGGTGCTTGTGATACAAGTGGGATATAAATATAAATTATTTGGAGAAGATGCAAGGAAAGCAGCATCCATTCTTAATATCATGTTCATATCGGGAGGTGACGAAGGAGACAAGGGAGACCAGTTCTCTTACTGCTCGTTTCCTGATTTCAAACTCCACATCAATCTCAAAAGGCTCTTGACTCATGGACTCAAAGTTGGAGTTGTTAAGCAAATGGAAAGTTCTGTTGCCAAAAGCGTGGAAAATAATAAATCCGATGTCATGAAACGAGAACTTACAGGAGTATATACTCGTGGTACTTATATGGGGGACGAAGATGTTAGCAAAAATTTGAGTGATGACGATAGTTATGGACATGTTATCTCCATATATGTTCAACAGAGTCAAGATTCCAAAGATAATACAGTTTCGTTTCTCGCTATTCATCCTGCCACTGGTGAAATAGTTCTCGATACATTTAAGGATTCTTATCCTTTCAATGACATTTCGACCCGACTCCTTTATATAAATCCAAGTGAAATGATAATCATTAATGATGATGAAAAATTGATTAAACAACTCACAAAACTCGTGAAACTTATAAATGCCGAGGTGCTGATAATTTTGAGACAAAAACCTGACTATTCTCAAGTCCAGAGTGATCTATTCAAATTTTTTACTGAAATAGATGAGGGAAAGTACCACCAACTATACGACTATTATACAGTAAATTATGATGCTCCCACTCAAATATGCATCAATGGGATGATCCAGTACCTTTACGAGTTCAATCTCAGTAATATTTTCACCATTCCATCTAATATCATCAAATTTAGGCATCCAAACCATATGATTTTATCTCACAATACCATACAAGCGTTAGAAATATTTAAGAACTCCACTGATCCAAATTCTAGTCGGGGATCTTTACTTTGGCTTCTTGATCATTCTCGGACTCGATTTGGAAAGAGACTACTTCATAAATGGATCTCCAAGCCTTTGATAGACCAGTCGTTAATTGAAGAAAGAGTACAAAGTATCGAGGATATGTCTAATGGTTTTAATCATGTGATTGACTCCGTCAAAGGATTGCTTGATAAAATGGGGAAATCTATTGATTTAGAACAATTATTGATCAAGGTCCATTATTCGGCAACCTATAAAACAGCAAAATTGAAGCGCTACGAAGTCTTTAAAATGTTAGAATCGTTCAATGAAGTTCTTAGTTTGGCAAAATCTTTCGAGACTGCCATACAGAATCTTCATACAACCGTTAAATCACCATTGTTACTCGGCATATTCCAGCAGTTACTTGAATATTCCCTGAAAGATATCGTTAAAAATTTTCTCAGCATGGTCAATCCTACTTCAATTCTAAACGAATCAATAGACGAACTAAAAATCAATTTTTTCGATCTTAGTTATCGTGATTGGGAAGGTATTTCCCTGGAATTGGCGGAAATCTCCCAAATTGAAAAATCTTTAGATGAAGAATTGGAACAGATTAAGAAGCTTCTAAATCGTCCTCAGCTTAAATATACAACCAACAATCGGGAGCCTTATCTCATTGAAGTTAGAAATGGTGCCCAAGTGGATGCATTGCCTTCGAACTTTCAAAGAATTAATGGGACTCTTCTGGTTTCAAGATTTCGTACCACAGAAATCTCAAAACTCTATCAGCTTTTAAAGTATCACCAGGAACGATTAATAGCTAATTGTGATCTAGCTTTCAATCAATTTCTATCGGAAATCGATACAAATCATCAGTTTTTTAATGAGATTATTCGTCTCCTATCAACGTTTGACTGTTTATTATCGTTAACTGCTGCCTCTTCTGTTAGAGGAAATTATTCGAGACCAAAATTTGTATCGACTCAGACAATTAATGTGAAGAATGGTAGGAATCCAATAATAGAGACTCTCTTACCAACATATGTCCCCAATGACATTCAATTGAGTTATGACAAGGATAGAGTATTGATATTGACTGGTCCAAACATGGGAGGTAAATCATCTTATGTTCGTCAGATTGGCCTCTTAATCATTATGGCTCAGGTGGGGTGTTACCTTCCATGTAATTCCGCTGAAATCGGAATATTTGACTCTATATTTATCCGAATGGGGTCTCATGATAATATCCTAAAAGGAACGTCTACATTTATGAATGAAATGAGGGAATGTCATGATATTTTAATGGGAATGACATCAAAGTCACTAGTCATATTGGATGAAGTAGGGAGAGGAACTAGTACAACTGATGGAATCTCCATTGCATATTCCATTTTACGGTACTTGATTGAATCAGCTTTGGGCCCGCTAGTTCTCTTTATAACTCATTACCCTTCACTTCATGTACTAGAATCAAGCCATTCCTCAGTGGTCAATTATCATATGGGATACCAGGAGATAAAAAGTAATGAGGTGATACCCGAAATTGTATTTATGTACAATTTGGAAAGAGGCGTTATGAATAACCTGTATGGGTTGAACGTAGCCCGGTTGGCAATGCTACCCGAAGAAGTAATAACTAGAGCATTTGAGGTAAGTGAAGGATTGAAAGCCAAAATCGAAATGGAGGAGGTGGAGGCTTTTGTATTAAGAGGCGTGAAGCTTTTGAAAAGATTAAAAGAGGGAAGCTCTTTCGACGTACAGAATGAGCTAGAAGAATTGAGTAAATTATAGATGTATAATAGATTTTTTGTTTGCCTCAATACCTTATCATGTAATAAATCATATCAACGAAGTATCACAGAGATACGTACTTTCTCGTGGGATCAGAGTATACTATATGTAAGGCATTACAATAATTGATACCGAAAATAAATAATAATAGTTTTGTAAATTTTAACCTCTCTTACCATATGCTAACAAAAGAACCATAAAAAAAAATATATATATAATCGATAGCCGTAGTGCTTTTGGAGAAAAATCATAGCACTGGTCAGTTATTTGTAAGACCAAAAAAGTTGGCTATAGTTTCATTGAAAGCTGGGGGATTATCAAGATAGATGTGATGACCAGCATTTTCGATAATCTTGAAATCCGCCAAGTCGCTATCTAGACTGTTCAATTTTTCATAGATATATTCTCCACCCTTGCTATTCATCCAATCCTTGTCTCCGTATATCCATAGGGTCTTCACTTTGGACTTGTTGAGGTATTCCACAAGTCCCCTATCACATAAAGGAAGCCTGGGTAGAATTTCATGGTTTATAAGTTTGGTGATGGCCAATTCACCAGATCCTTGGTATTGGTTGAAGATAGAGTATGAATAATTGTGAAGTTTCAAGATTAAATCTGTGGTGGAATGCAGACCGAGTCCGTCACTTTTAAGGTTCCTGAACCTTTGGAATGACCAGTAGGATAAGATTTTGGAGTAGAATGGGCCGAAGATTTGGAGAATTTGGAAAGGCGACTTGTGGTATTTCCATATTTTCTCCAAGATCATATTCTTGGGGAATTTAGGACGTCCCAAACGTTCCCAAAGCTTTTCAATATCTGGATTAATGATCATGTCTTCATTGCCAGATTGTATATGCAATTCCTTGAAAGGGTCACCACCAGCTTCATGATGATTAAATTGGTACCTTTTGTCATTGAGCAAGCTGTGAGGACTAGACTCTGTACCCATTGGACTAACCAATATGAATTGCTCTACATGGTTATCCTTGTTATATTTCATCAAGTAACAACTGGATAAATAAGCACCCATGGAATGGCCAATCAATTTGAAAGACCCGATGCCTCTCTTGGTACGCCAGATCTCGATTCGATCAATAAACCAATTCTCCACCTCCAATATTTGAGAGATCTTCTCGGTGTCCAATTCGGGGTCCTCGATAAAGGTGTTAGGGAACTTGGGCCTCGATGAGTTTCCGAACCCTGGTAAATCAATAAGATGTAACCTTACCCCACGCTGGGATTTCAAGATCGACTCCACGTTCTTGATGAAGTATCCTATCGCAGCCATATACCCATGAATCAACACAATATGGATCTGTTCAGATTCGGGGATGTCGGGCTCATTTTCAAGATAGAACTCGTGTATAGTGACGTCTTCGTCAATCACTGTGTCCAAAAGTTGGCCCGTATACGATGCTGACTTGGCTTGTTGATTATGTTGCTCGCTTTCTTGCTCACCCTCCAATTGTGGTTTCTTAATGTAGATATCATCACTCAAGAGGGCCCGGAACAATTCGTACTCGATGAGACGGTTGCCAAGCCTGTCTTGACGTACCGAGGAGTCTTCGATGTCCTTGGAGGTACTGGCACTCAGCAAATTGCTGGCACTTCCCCACCAGTCTTTCAAGGATGTAAGTAGTGATATGGAGGTGGGGATGTTTTCTTTCAGGGGTGGCGACTCATGGTCGCTGCCCACGGTAGACGCAGAATATACAGACTGGTTGGTCTCCCCCAAGGAAGCCCCCAGCTCGAAGGTGCCAACCGTATTAACACTACTGAAGCTCATATCGGTGTAATTGGTTACAGATTGACTGGAGGCTGATAAACCTTAAGGGTGACTGACTCGCACCTCACCCCTTTAGTTATATGCACCCGATAAAGCACCAAGGTAATTATTTCTCACTCCACTCTGCAGGGGTAACTGGTTGCTGTTTTAAGCTCAATCGGTCAACCCAAGCTTTTGATTTTGGTGCATGCATGTCTCTACATATTGGTTGTCTAACGTCTATTAAAATATACGGTACCATAGAGAATTGAAGAACCGCCAATATGGGTTTCTGGGATCGTAAAAGGTGCATGAAATGAAGACCCTAATGGGTAGATGTGGACATTATAGTGTCATGTCAAGGTTTATCTTACTGACTTGGGGTCATATTCGGAGTATTCGGGAGGCGCATTTCCATTGACACCCGAGGTCCCCTCCTGTACGGCACCATAACTGGGGGAGCTGGTCACACCAGGCTCATTTCTGAGAGGCTGGTTACCAGCTTGGTGATAGGTCACATTCTGATGATGGTTGTAACGGTGCTCATGCCTATGAGGAGTCTGGTTTTCGATATCGTTTCTGTAAACATAGTAGATCTTGGTTTCGTTATGACTGTGTGGAGGATACTTGGCAATGATATACCAAGCATGTATTAATCCTGGCAAGTACCCAAGGAAACAGAGCAAGATGTTGATCCAGGCATCAGCGGAACACAACCCTCTTCTGACCCATACGGCAATAGGCGGAAACAACACAGAGAGAATCACGAGACAACAATCTGCAAAACACCCACAACACATTTTGATACCACTAATTGATAGGTGTAGTTGACACAGAGTAGGGGGCAAACTCTCCTTTATATAATCTGAGATCATTAATTTTGAATTTTCGGTCACGTGCATCCATCTCTCTTGGTCATACAACCACTAACTGACTCATCTACAGGCTTAATACCCTGAAACAACAAATTCACTACAACTACAAATTGGAAACGAAAATTGTGGCAGGTATTTTTATCGACTTATTGACGGCAATCACCATCTGTTACCAACGCAGAAATTGGGAGAACCATCTCCTTACACACAATTACCTTTATGCCAAACACACCCATTACGAAAACGGTATAATGCGAACAACAAACAATATTAACTATCGCTCTAGTGAATTAATTTTGTAATTACGTAATTTATTACTAAGATTCCTCCTGCACTCGGACTTTGCCTTCATAGTTACTGGCACCAATACTATCCATAAGTAATGTCTTCCATCACCCTTAATATCACTTACAATAGCATCACCAAAAAGGAAAGCTTCCTGAAAGCATCCACGGTCCAACAGGTGGCTAAAACTGCCTTAGAAAAATTCAATATCACCAACCCAAATGTGGTGGGTCAACTTGTATACAACAATAAGGTCTTGGACATATCCCTTCCTCTCAGGCTCACTAATCTCATTAATAACTCAAAATTGAGCTTAGAACTAATCACTGCAGGCAATGTCACATTGAATATCAAATTGAGCGTGAATTTGCCTAATGAAAACAAGACATTTATAGGCAAGATCGAATCCAGCAAAACATTATTTGAAATGGTGGAGCATTTTGGCAAAGAAAATGGCATTGACTTGTTTGCACAGGAGTCCCAATTGATGCTTCTCAACACCACCTACCAGTCCAAGGACTATAGCCAACCATTGAAAAGTGTTGTTGGCAACATCAGCAGCTTGGTGATCCGTATGAGCTTTGTAAAGAGCCAATCTGAAAACGAACAGAGATTGAAGGAACAGAACGAAATTGTGGAGAGACAATTGAAAGCACAGAAGGAAAGAAACGAAAAAGCCAAAGAAGATCGAATCAAATTGGAAACCGTAAGAAAGCAAAAGTTACGTGAGGATCAAATTAAAGAAGATGTTTTAAAGGATCTTGAGAATCTTCTGGACTCGAGTGACTCTGAGTCATTCGTGGAGCCTGTTAAGCCAGAAAAACCGCTGGCAAAACCAGCGTCAGCCCAAACACCAATTGAATCCAAACTATTCAAGTCAATTGATCAAACTGAACCTAGCAGAGTAAAGCGGGCCAACGTGGGGGATTCAGGAGTAGACAGATATCAAGAGAAGCAGACTGAGGCTACTCAGCTCTATGTTCCCGGCTCTCGGCCTATTGAGACGTACGAGAATCCCGACGAAGACTATAATATGACCGTCAGTCAGGCCAAAGCGTACCAGAAAGTGATTCAAGATTCAGGAAAGAGGAAAACCAAACAAACCCACGTTCCCACCAAATACAACTTGCGCATAAAGTTCCCCGATAGAAGTATTCTTCAAATCAATCTTCTTGACAATGTAGACCAGATCAAGTTTGGCCAATTGGTCAAAAGAATTGATCAAGTATTGTTTGAAGAATATGTGGACAAGTATAGTTTGAAGATGGGCTATCCTCCATTCAAAAAACTCGATTTCTCGTTCGACTACAATGGACAGTATCTCGTGAATCTACCCGAATTTCAAAGTGAGAGAAGTGTTTTAATATGGGAATACGAAGGCGAGGGCAAGAAAAATGGTCCATTTGTGAAATCGGAACAAATCGAAGTGAAAAATGCCAGTGAACTCCCAGAAATTGTATTAGAGAACCATAGAGGCGAGTTACCTGGTGAGTCGTCAGCCCCGATAACTGAAACGAGCAGCACCCCTAGTAAGGCCCACAATTCAGATACCAAACAGAAGGTCGAAAGAAATTTTCCAAAATGGTTCAAGTCTCAGTGAGATTTCACCAAATGGGCGATTTTGCAGCTGATAGTAATATATCTTTTTAGTATAGAGTGTGTTGTAGATAAAGGAATAAAAGTAATCCAGAGTCTAAATGGAGACCGTCGATATGGCAGTAGAAAATGGTTACCTTGTATCAACTATTTTTTTTTTTTGCACCCATCAAGAGGAGGTGCATACTATTAAACACCACACCGGTACTAGTTGCAAAAGATTCTTAGCGGATCGCAGATCTAAACATATACGAGTGGTGAAACACATACTTCATAGATGCCTATGGGTTTGGCTGCTAAGGAAACTAGAGACCAAAAATAGCTACCTGGTCGGATATGTTGCGAAACATACCGACACTTCAAAATGTCCCCAAAAATAGTGAATAATAAATTATTATGACCAGGCCACATAGAATGTACCAGAACAAACTTCGAGGGACCTGTGCCAGCTAGATTGTTGCTACCCAGTGCCGTCATCTTACAAGTACCATTTTATCACATGTGTATAAGGTGCGAACACACATCAGGCCCAAAAAGCCATAGGCAAAAAATTATCAGAATCCAGTATGGACAGAGTAGACATTGGAATTTCACCATCTCTGTCACACCATCAACATTCCCATGAAGCACCGGGCCTCTGCCATTTTTACCTTTGATAGTGACAACTAATGAAGAAACTAATTACTTGGCACCATTCCAACACAGGAAAATTTAGGCGGAAATAAGAAATTCCAGAACAATCGTGCCAGTAATAATAAGGTATCCTGGCCACAAAAACAGCGGCCAAAATTATCAAATGTGCCGAATAGCATGGCGGGCATTCCTTATTAAGAGTGTTAACTGGCTCGTATATGGGGTATGCTCACGTGCCCGGCGGTCATCAGTCGATACCGGCCCGCGGCGGCGATAAGAGATCGGGCCTGAATCGGCTGCTTTCTTAGTGCTTCCGTGGCTGTAACAAATTACTTACCCTTCAGATTTGAATTCAACAAGTCGAAGGTTACTTTGATATTTGACGACCTCAATTGGCCACCACTATCGTAACCAACCCCCCCTTATCCATGAGTACACGTGCGGAGATGGCACAGTGTTGTTATCTTAGATATGACTCATAGATATGAGGGGGGGGGTTCATTAGTAAGTCAGGCTCAAGTTTACTATAGGTACTGATGTGGTGTGCAGGAAGGGTATATTTCAGAACAAGTGTACAGAACCCCTCTGCCTAATTAGGCAATGGAGAAAATTTTTCACCCGCCGCGAAAACCCCACTCACCAAGTATAAAACCAGTAGATTTTCACCGCATTATGACTCTTTTTTTTTTTCCTTTCGTTAATCTCAACAACTACAAAACAAAAAAATTTCCACTCAATTTAATTATAGTTATAACATTCACATTACAACTATAATATCTTTTACCCCATATTTTCCCCTGAAGTTTATTTTGAAGTCCCCGTTCAAAATGTGTGCTTAAATTTAGTTTCCTAAACTAGTTGTTTTATAATTGATCGTTTTATTATAAAGTTAGAAAGATCCCCCAAAGTGTTTATTGTTTATAAACTCTCTAAGTTGTTGTTAAATTCCTTTACAAGATGCTAACGTGAATCCCAAATATCTCCCGTCCATTATGACGTTGTCGTTTACTCTAGGTTCCCTCAGTTGAAAATTACCCCTGATTACATTTACAGTATATTATATCATACTTAAATCATAGACCCCACATACTTGACTATCACAATTTATCCCATTATTACACAAGAATATCCTATTAATCAAATAAAGTTTACAAAAATGTCCGCTCCAAATCCAATGATCGTATCTGGAGATTCAATCATGTTTGAATCTCACGATATGTTTTCTCCTCAAGCCAGCAATATGAATCTTTTCGAAGATTCTCACACTGTCTCCAAGAGACCCTCAGAGGCTCTTGAAACTTTCAAGTCAACCGGTGTTGACGCCCATAATGTAGAGGGCCCATCAGCCTCTCCATTCCATATTCATTCTAGCATTTTAGAACTGGTGTTCTCAAGCGTCTTGGATGAACATGACCAGCCACAGGATCACACTCCTATGTTTGATGAGTTAGATTTGATTGTTGACGGTAACAAGGTGAACTCTAAGGAGGATTGGGTTTCACTCTTCGGAAACGAAGAAGTTGAATCCTACGCGCCTAACCAGGAGGAAACCGAACCGATCAACTTGTTGGAAGCCACACCCGCTTTCGACGATATCTTACCAATGGAAGAAGAGCCAGCCTCCTCTTTATTGGCCGAAGAACACTTCACCAAGTCAGCCAAGAGACTGTACAGTGAAGTTGAAGAATCTTTGGAATTTGCTCCATTCAAACAGCACAAAGAACAGCCATCTCAGTTGTTTACCCCCAACCCATCGTCAACAATGCCAACGCCAATGTTGGATGGTGCATCGAAATCAAGAAAGAACCAGACTTCGAAGAAGGTTGACCATCTCGGATGTGTCAGCTATTCCAAGAAACAAAGGTCTCAGCCCTTGATGCCGGTGCAGGCTGAATCAGACGACCCAGTTCTTCTCAAGCGTGCTAAGAATACCGAAGCTGCAAGAAGATCTCGTGCTCGTAAGATGGAAAGAATGTCTCAATTAGAGGACAAGGTTGAAGGATTACTTGAAGAAAAAGAATCCTTGCAGCTGGAAGTCGCTAGATTGAAGGAATTGTTGCTTGCCAACGGTATCCAGGCATAAAATGTTCGAAAATAAAAAAAAAAAACCAAAAAAAATTAAAGTGTGATATAGTTTTAGTTCTGTCTGCTTGTTTGAATATATGAAATTTAATTCAAGAATAATGTAGGTACATGAGTAGTCATTAAAGTTAGTCATTGGAAAGGTTTAGTTTGGTGCAGATAGTGTCAGGCAATGAAGAAGCGAATAATTGAAATGACAGGTGATTTTCAGTAGGCAATGACTTCGGTTGCGCTAAGGAGTTCTAAGAAAGGAAGGGGACCAGTTAACAGAAGTTCACACCGGTTGTGACACATTTTCCAAAAGAATAAATTGAAATCGAAGGCATTCTTACGTAAGCGGTTTGACTCTGGGTACAGTTAATTTACGGATAATTAACAGTGAAATGATTAGGCAAAAAATAGTCGAATCCGACAAACAAGGCCACTGGGCAATGTTGCACAATAGCGCAGGTTCAAAGTCCGGTGAGTATTACCTTTTTGATCAGCAGATCTAGTGAACATCGTTTTAGAAGACGGATATCTATTGTATTTTGTAATGATAATTAGAAATTTAATTAGTGGTCGGGGTTTTACAAAAGAGAAAAGTATGGAACGATCCATTGAACCAGCTGCAAACTGCAACAGTCAGCTGAATAAGCCGAACTGTGATGCAATCTATGTAGAGCACCCACCGATTCGTCCAGCACCCTATTACTATAGAATACTATAGGACACTATAAAGCACTAAAAAAAAAAGCACTAGCACTACCGATCAATGTAGACCAATATAGACCAATATAGACCAATGCAGACCAATATAGATTGCCATACACCCCGTTACGTCACTGGATATCGCTAGAGATCGCAATACTCTCACATTGCCTGCAACCATGAAACCTAGTGGCTACCTTGTCACTCGCACTCACCTACTGCTTATCTTGAAAAAGCCAATTAATCTATCCCAAGGCAATTAAATTACTTATCAGTCAAAGACAGCTATCATGGGATCGGTAGGTAGCCGTTCTAGCACCGGCATAAACTGGACGTCCCCTCACTGGCACTATTTCTTTGACATGGCAATTTGCATCACCTCCAGATGCTTATCTCCCAAGGCATTAATGTAAAGATGCGCCCTACAATCACGGCCAATCTTCGTTATCTTATTGGGTAATGAATAAAAAAAATTTCCTTTTGTTACCCACGACCAAATCTGTTATCAATTAAAATTGATGAAGGATCGACTTACAAGGGGTCCTTTGGAGGGGGGGGCACGATTGGGGGACTGACGATCGTTAGGTCTGACTGCGTACGCCCGCTGGGGCCAACTGCGTCCAAAGAGTCTATGCCAGTATAGCTGTAATTCTGGTTCTCTCTACCGTAAGTGCCAGTAGTGGTAGCTAAACCTTACACCTCGCTACAAAAGTAGTCAGGTGCGGTAGTGTGGGCCCACTTATAGTAGGGCTTTTTAATTAGTGACTCCCGCGGCGCCCTGGGTTTCCTCCGTGGTGGTGACACTTTTTTTTGTGTCTTGAGTTGCGGGCTTTTCAAAAGTTTCTTTTGGCCATCCCAAATTTTTCATCTAAGTACTTAAACACCTGGATTCCCAGACGTTATCAGGTTACTACAGTGAATATTTACGTCACTGACGTCGGCAAAAATAAAGAAATGAGTTACGATCCAGAAAAAGTCATCGGCTCCTCAAGCAGAGACAAAAAGTCCTCGGTCGAATCCTTCGACAAGTCCTTGGAAGACCACTCGGGAGCTGCTGAAGTCTCTAGTGGAAAACTTGGTTACCTTCAAAGAGTGGCTGGATTCTTGAATGCCGAAACAAAGGGGGTGGATTTGATCACTGATGAAGAAAAAACTGACGATTCCATCTTGAACGCCGCCACCATGTGGTGGTCAGCCAACTTGGTCATTGCTACCTTCTCCTTGGGATGTATTGGATGCACCGTGTTTGGTTTGGACTTTTGGAGTGCTGTTTTAACCATCATTTTCTTTTCTCTTTTGGGGGTTTTACCTGTAGCATTCTTCTCCTGTTTTGGTCCTAAACTTGGTTTAAGACAAATGGTTTTATCCAAGTTTTTGATGGGTAATTATGCCATGAGATTATTTGCTTTTATTAATATGGTGGCATGTGTTGGTTGGGGTGCTGTGAATATCATGGCTTCTGCCCAATTATTACACATTGTCAACAATGGCACCTTGCCCCCTTGGGCCGGTTGTTTCATCATTGTTGTTTGTACCATTATTGTCAGTTTGTTTGGTTACCATGTCATTCATGCTTATGAGAAATGGAGTTGGATCCCTAATGCCGTGGCTTTCATTGCCATCATTGCCAGAATGGCCATGTCCCATAACTTCACTGCTGGTCATATGGTCGGTGGTGCTAACACCGCCGGTTCGGTGCTTTCCTTTGGTAGTTCTATTTTCGGTTTTGCTACTGGATGGACCACTTATGCTTCCGATTACACCGTTTACCAACCTAGAAACGCTAACTGTGTCAAGATTTTCTTTGGTATCTTGATTGGTTTGTGGGTTCCTCTTTTATTCACCTTGATTTTGGGGGCTGCTTGTGCCACCGGAACTCTTACTGATGATGCCTGGAAAGCTTCTTACGAAAAAAACTCCGTTGGTGGTTTGGTTTACTCCATCTTGGTCACTGATTCCTTGCATGGATTCGGCCAATTTTTGTGTGTTATTTTGGCTTTATCTACCGTGGCCAACAACGTTCCAAACATGTACTCTATGGCCCTTTCTGCCCAAGCCTTCTGGTCTCCTATGGCCAGAATCCCAAGAGTGCTTTGGTCCTTGATTGGGAACTTTGCCACTTTGGCCATTTGTATCCCTGCCTATTACCATTTCGAGTCTTTTATGTCGAACTTCATGGACTTGATTTCTTACTATTTAGCCATTTATCAATCGATCAGTTTGGCCGAGCATTTCATCTATAACAAGGGTAACTTTGGTGCTTATGATTACTTGAACTACAAGGACTCTGCTATTTATCCAAAGGGATTTGCTGGTCTCTTTGCTTTCGGCTGTGGTGTGGCTGGTGTCGTTTGTGGTATGGGTCAAGCTTGGTACAACGGTCCTATCGGTCGTCACATTGGAAAAGGTGGTGATATCGGATTTGAATTGGGCTTTGCCTTTTCCTTTATTGGTTATAACTTGGCCAGACCATTTGAAAAGAAGTACTTTGGCCGTTAATTGTAATATAGAATCGAAATGTAATATATAGAAAGTCAAATAAACCATCATAGAGTTAATAATCACCGTATTTGGTTGTCGATACTTTTTGACTCCTAAAATCAATCCTCTGTAAAATTGGGTTGTTTGTACAACTACTAAATTCTTTCGTTTGGTTAAATTGTGATTCATTAAATTAGCGGTAAACTATTTACTTACAAAATATTTATCTATAAATGTCTATATCTATTATACAATGGCTGTTGGGCCCCTATTTACAATGTGGAAGTTTGGATCTTCGGACTGATGACTCCTTGGCACTGAATCTATTATTCCAAAACAAAGTCAAATTTTAACATGCTATTATACGATAACAATTTTCCTTCTAGCCCAAGGGTTGTTAATGCAAGGTATATCTCTAGAATCAACTGGGGGTCAATTGGACTGGACTCAATGTCACCAGCCTCTATCTTTTCCAAATGGTCTCCGATATGGGTCTCAAGATACTGGTCCAAATGAGGCATAAGCCACATTAACCTTCCCAAATCTTCTGACTTTGTACTGGATCGAAGTAACAATTTGAGTAATTCTTTGGTGAAAATCTTGGACCCAAAAATATGGGGAAGATACGATTTTGTCACCATTAATTTCCAGGGATATGCCAGATTACCAAGAATTTCACTAGAATTGGCACCTACCGAAATGGCAATTTTAATAGATTCCATCGGAACCTCCGCGGAGTCTTGAGGCTTATCTTGTTGTGATTCCACGGCATGAACAATGATTTTATTAAATAATAAATCAATGTACTGATACTGCTCCAATTCAATGCAACCCCTAATGCTCTCATAAATAGTCTCGGTAGAGATTAGTATAGGTGCGGGGGAAACAAACTCAATTTGTCTTGTGTCAAGCTCCAAGTGTTTATTTCTAATATATCGAGATTTGGATAAAAGTCCCGCGACATAAGATTGTTCTAAGACCTTTTGGTGTTGGTTAATGTCGTCAAGTCTGTAGAATGCAAGTAATTGTTTAAAAGAATCGATGTCTTTCCTGTGAATATGATAGGTGAAAAGAGACTTCAATATTGGCGGGTTTTCCTCCACCGCATACTGGACATGGTAGCTTAATTTAGGCATCCCCTCCGATAAAACTGTTTGCCGATGCTTATATTGAGGTATTGCTTGGTATACCAATGACTGGTAGTTGTATAGGCCGATTTCACCCAACTTATCGAGGAGATACTGGAAAACTTGGGTGTTTGGAGTGTACTTATGGGTATTCACCAATACAGTGGCAATATTGATTACGAGGTTCAAATGAGGAAGTCGCGATTCATCGGTACCATAAGCATCAAACACTTTGGCAAGTTTTTGCAAGTATTCCGAGTTATCTATGGTTGGAGAATGGAACTGAAAGTAATTGTTGTTCTGGATCGCCTTCAAGGTATCAGCATGATCGTAGTTCAAATCTTGAGACGACTTGAAGTTCTGAAAATATACTCGGTAATTCTCGATGCAATTGAAGGTATCGGATTCCTTGAGATGATGGTCAATAAAAGCATCCACACCTGGCTTGTCCAAGTTGTGAAAGAACTGGCTGAACGACTCGGGAACCCCGTTTTCATCCCTATGGTATATTTGAGTCAATAACTTCAAGATCTCGAATTTTTTATCCTGGTCGCTGATTTCTTTGATTAAATCTCGAAACAAAAACGCATTTGCAGCAGTTATCCGAGGCAAGTCATTGGTGTGGAATAGCCGCCGAAGATTGAGCTCCACAACTAGTGAATTGACAAGCAGCGTCACTAGAAGCGCCATGGATGCTTTGATTTGACTGTCGGAATAGGTGAGGCGGCCCATTTTCGCTTGTAAATCATCATAGGTCCGTACTTCTGAAGACATAGCTCGCAAAGAAGACTCATCGTCGGGACTGGGCCTATTTTTGGCGAATAAATTGGCGATATTGTCGGGGTTCAGGAAAATTTCAACCACTTTAGCACGATGGTTGTTGAACGCTTCGGCCAAGCGACGGTCTTCTCTGAGATCATCCAATCTGTGAATAAACCGCTTGTTGGCACGGAGCGCGCGCTTTTCGTTCCGGATCCGGTCCACGGTGTCCTTGGAGGTCAAACGGACTTGTTGATGATTCTGTTGCATCACATCGAGGACATCTGAGGAAGCGCTGTAGTTTCTGCGGAGATAAACGGAGGTTTGCGGTGACCCCAGCGCTCCGGCGCCGGTTGCCGCTCGCCACATCCACCTCGGCCGCAAGCCCTTTATCGTTACCATTGGAACTGGTGCTTTTGGTGGTGTGGTTTTGTTAGATATATCATCAAAGTCAGGCGCCGTGCCACGTGACCAGATCTTTGCCTGCATACAGTGGGCGGTCGCTCCATATTTGACAGCCAACCCAATTTTCACACTTTTTAACTCTACCAGAGCCATGAAGTTTTCTAGAGTATTCGCCGGTGTTATTGCTGCGGCCATGGGTGTGGCTGCGGCTCCTGTGATTGATCCCGATGTGGCCAAGGACCTCATCAAACTCCCCATTGAGTATTCCATTGTGGAGTATCCAGATATTACTGGATCTGATGTAGGAGAATTCACCAATGGTGAGACGATTACTTTGGAGTATTCTGTCAGTAACCAGGAAGAGGCGGAGATTTCGGTGATCGGGGTCGGGGGCAGTTTCCGTGACGCCACCAACAACGTCATCAAGACCAACTTGACCACCGGGGCCGTGGGACCTTTTGTTTTGGCTCCAGGACAAGCCGAAAAGTTTAGACAAAAGATTCCCTTGAACTTGATTCCTGACAACTACTTGCTTACTCCGGAAGTGTATGTATTTTTCAAGGATGAGATGAAGTCAATCCCCATGAGAGGTCAATTGGCGGTAGTTAGTGATGTACCAATTTCATTTTTCGATCCTCAATTATTAGTGTTAGAAGTGGTTTTGGTGGCGACTTTTGTGGGTTTGGCCTATGCTGCCTACGAAGTCTGGGGCAAGGCTTATTTTGCCGGTACTGCACCCGTTGCTCCAAAGGTCAGAAAGATTCAAAGTGGCAAGGTGGTGCCTGATTCCACTTGGTTACCTGAAGGACATGTCCAGAAAAAGAAGACCAAAAAGGTTGATTAAACTCTAAACTCGGGAAATTTTTTTTTTTTTTTTTTTTTTAATTTTCTAAGTTCTGGCCCTTTTGGGAATAAGCATCACTGGTTTCCAAAGTAAGGTCCCGAGGTTACTTGCATGGGATCTTATCAAGTGATGTCTATTCCATACTCATTCATAATAAAATAGTATTAATATAATCTGTAACAATCTGTAACAATCTGTGACACAATTTACAGGTTCAAATCTGGTCTTGGTGGCCCCACTACTTGGGGCTATACGGTTTAACTGCTGCGATTTTGTCCGCATTTGTAGGTTGCTCTAAAAAGGTGGTGTTTTAAAGTTACTACTATCTAACTACTATGGGTGAGGTGACCTGCACACAGGCACTCGCCTGTTTATACCTACTATACCCATTAGACCCAACTACTATTGCTATATAAATCGATTTAAAACATTCAAAAACAATGAGGGGCCTTATTTTACAATTACTTGCGGCTGACCTTTTGTTAAAATTTCTATTTTTCACCCTTCCTCGGCTCTTTGTAGACGTCCATAACCCCAGACGTTTGTTGTCCTGCAGACAACCTTTATTGCTAACTGTTTGTCTTCTATATTTACCCGTTCTTTTTAACCAGTCCCGCCAGTTTTCCCTTACTCTTCCTCTCTACCATGAGAGTATACCTCAATGAACGGCCTCGGACGTTTATCGTCACCAGCAATTCGTATGCTCTTATCATCCGACATCCGTATCCCATTTATAAGGGGGCACATCATCATCACCTCCATCTGAAATCACATTCCAGCGGTTCTGGTAACCTGTTGGCCAAAGGCAACAATGCCAAGGTGATCGTGGAGTTTGTCCATGAATCGCTCATCAACATCCACAATTTCAAGGACATTTCCCCCAGCAAAACCCGTACAAACAAGGAGATCTTGGGGTTTTTGGGGCTTTTGAATGTGGGCACCAATATTTATCTTGGATTCATCACTCTGCATATCAATATAGCATGTCCTACGGTAGGGGAAAATATCAACAAGATCTCTTCGGTGGACTTTTTCTGTCTAAATAACGATGAGTGGGATTATTTGCATGGGTATGATGATGAAACACATCAGCAACCTCAAGAAAGAGACAAGTCTTCCGAGTATCCTGTGCATTCGGTACGAAAATTGCTTTCTTCAGGATCGTTCTTTTACTCTCGTGAGTTCGATGTCACGTCTAATATCCAAGAACGTGGATTGCACACTCGTAATTCCGATGTTCGCTTCACTCTTTTGGCCGATTCCATGTTTTTTAAACGATTCATGTGGAACTCGTTCATGAACCTGGAACTCATTGAGTTCCGCAACCGTCTTTCATTCCATGAACAAATCATATTTGATTCTTCTGGTTTTTTGGTCACCATCACTCGAGGTTTCGCAAAGACTTATAACACCGTGGTCAGTAACAACGAAGAGGGCTTGATCACCATTATTTCCAAACAAGCATGTATCAAAAATGGTCCCTTGTTTGGTGACTGGGGGACCGATGATAACGGGGCTGTTTCCAATACCGCAGAAACCGAAGTAATCATTTATACCCCCAAGTTCTGTTTCGCATATGTCATTGTTCGGGGTAATGTGCCGATATTTTGGGAACTAGAAACAAACTTCTCCAAGAAAAGCATTATTTCGTCCAAAAAGAGTCGTCGTGTGGTGTTTCCAAGATCTTTTGAAACCAGTCAGCATGCATTCACCCGTCATTTTGCCCAATTGGCCAGTCAGTTCGGCGAAGTACATATCATAAACTCTTTAACTAGAGATCCCAAGAGTTATAAGGGCGATTTGAATCGGGAATATGAAGAACATATCAATTATTTCAATGCCCATCGTGAAGAATCATCCGATTCGGTGAAAACTGATATGCTTCCTGTCAACTATAAATTGGGATACACTCCAGTGACCATATCTACTGCATCGATGAAGAAACATGGATATACGTTTCAAAATCCCACAGAGGTGGTTAAAGTATTGGCTGATTCCATCATTGATTATGGGGCATTATTTTACGATTTCTCAAAGCAAAACTACACTGGAAAACAATTAGGAGTCTTTAGGGTCAATTCATTCGATAATCTTAATAAGGCAAACTATATCTCCAAGATCATTTCTCAAGAGGTGATCCAATTGGCGTTCAGAGACATCAAAATTAACCTTGATCATGATTTATTGATTAAACATGCACAATTATGGGCTGAAAATGAAGAGTATATCTCGAAAATTACTGTGGATTTCGTCACCACATCTTGGAGTGCAGGGGTGGCCTCCAAAAAAACCAGCAAGTCATCGTTTGCCAAAAAGTATATCACCGGAGTCAATTCCAAGCCCAAAGAACTGGCGATGTTGAAGCTTTTGGGCCGATTGCAGGACCAGGTCAATATTACCTTGCACAACCCCATTCATGATTATGTACAGAAGGCATTAAATGCTCGGTCAAAAGAGTTTAGTTCCCACAAGGATATTTCCATTTTCTCGTCCACATTCAATGTCAACGGTACATGCAATTCCGAAAATATACTGAACTGGATATTTCCCAAGAGCAAGTATAAGATTGAAAAATCGTATGACGTAGTGTTTATGGGATTCCAAGAAATCGTTGAGTTGAGTGCAGGGCAAATGGTTAATACTCAATCAGATAATCGACTCTTTTGGGAAAAAAAAATCAAGCTGTGTCTTGATAAATATAACCCGGAAAACCAAAAGTATGTTTCGTTATGGAATGGACAATTGGGGGGTATTGCGTTGTTGTTGTTTGTTAAAGAGCTGGAGTTAAATTATATCACCAATTTGGAAGGTTCTTTCAAAAAAACTGGGTTGGGAGGTATGAGTTCCAATAAAGGGGGTGTTGGTGTGAGGTTTACTTATGCCAATACCGAGATCTGTTTGGTAGCATCGCACTTGGCGGCCGGGTTGAATAATATTGTGGAAAGGCACCATAATTATAAGACGATTGTCAAAGGTATCAAGTTTTCCAAGAACCGGCGGATCAAAGACCATGATGTCATAATTTGGTTGGGTGACTTCAACTACAGAATCGGGTTACCCAATGATCAAGTGAAACCATTGATTGAGCAGAAACAATACAATAAATTATTTGAGTATGATCAACTCAACCAACAAATGGCTGCCGGAGAAAGTTTCCCATTTTATGATGAGATGGAAATCAAATTCCCTCCGACGTATAAATTCGATAATGGGACCAAAAACTACGATACTAGTGAAAAGCAAAGAATTCCGGCATGGACCGATCGAATTCTTTCTAGAGGCAAAGATATCAAACAATTGGTATACGATTGTGATGAAGACTTGAAGTTTTCTGACCATCGGCCAGTGTTTGGGATATTTAAAGTATCAGTGCATGTTATCAATCAACAAATCCGTAAGAATTTGTCCAACAACTTATACGAGAGTTATAGGCGGGAATATGGAGGAATCAATGAGATTCTCAACAGTACCAACAATCTTTCGTTTTTGTTTGATGATGACAATGAAAGAGGATTACCAGCACCGAGTTCGGATGCTAAGAAGTGGTGGTTAGAAGGCAGAAACCCCGCCAAGGTGACGATTCCTGAGTTGAACGAGGAGGCTGCCGATGGAGATATCAAGTTGATCAACCCCAAGATCCCTGTGAATCCTTTTGAAGCCACTGACGAGCCGGAGTTTGTCCGCAAGAGCGAGTTGATGACGATGTTGGACAACGTTGCCACCTAAGAACAGGCACCATCGAGTCCCCGGTGCCAAACTACAGGGTAATAGGTATAGGTTAATAGATTATACAATATAGGTTAGGATATGTCCAATGGTCTGGAACCACAACCATCAAAACCCACCATTTTTGCAATGGTTGGATGGGAATCGATAGCGGCTGGTGATTTCATAAGCCCATCATTGGTGGCTTTGGCTTTGGTTGTTTGCTGGCTCTTCTGATTGATCGGACTGTTCGGTCTGGTCAATGTGGTCAATGTGGTCAGTGTGGTCAGTGATGGATTCGGCTTCCTTGAGAATGGCATCCATCTTGGCGTCCAATTGGTCCAACATCTTCTCTAGGTTGGCGGCCTGGGCCTCGGCCTCGGTGATCTGCTTGTAGGCATCGGCAACGGAGCGTCCGGGGTTGTCCTGGGTCATGATGTAACAGGAGGATCAACACAATCAATGTACAGGTACCAAAGACCCCACCAAGATTTTGCCATCATATCAAAATCCAAAGGACCTGCCAAAAAGAAAAAAAAAATGACTATTTCGCACTACTATCGTGACTATACCATCACCAATTAGCACCACCAAAGGCAGCCACCAGGGTATGAACCAGGACCCGCGAAAAATGCGTTTATTACGGTGATTTTCATATACAAACGTCCCTCTTATGGGAACACTATCAACGCCATAAAATAAATAATTATAGACACAAAACAAAATCAAGCAGTTTTAAAACATCTTTAAAATGGTTTGAACCATCTCCAACACCGCTAGATTTGGTTGTTCTTTCTTAACCCATTCAAAATCGACACCAATGATAAGAACGATGCTTGCGATACATCTTGATGAATACCCACACCCCATCTGGAGAAACCACCGGATCTGGAAATGACCTCGATATAAGTGGCGGCCCTAGACTTGGAATCAATACCTAACGAATGTTCATGATAGTGCATCACTTCGATATCGGTGTTGAAATGGTCGGTGATGGCGTTGTTGAAAGCCGACAATTGACCGATTCCAACCCCTGAAATCTTCACCAATTTACCATCGACTTCGATCTGAGCATCCACTTGTTTGTGGCCCTTTTCTGGGGTAGAAATGCTATAGTCCACCAACTTGAAAGCATAATCGGTTTCCTGCTCTTCATAGTCAATAAAGTATTCGTGTTTGAAAAGATCACACAATTCAAGATTGGTCAATTCTTGACCCTTGATCTCAGCTTCTCCTTGTACCACCTTGGAGAAGGCCACTTGCAATCCTCTTGGCAAGTCCAATTCCAAGTTTCTCAAAATCACCCAAGCGGATCCACCCTTACCCGATTGCGAATTGACTCTAATGATGGCTTCATAAGTTCTACCAATATCTTCGGGATCCAATGGTAAGTAGGGCAATTTCCAATGGACTTGCTTGCCTCCTTGCACTTGTTGTCCATATAAAGTGAATCCCTTCTTGATGGCATCTTGATGAGATCCTGAGAATGCACTCACCACCAAAGATCCTCCGTATGGTGCCCTTTGATGTACAGGGATCTTGTTACATTTTTCCACAATTGACACCACCGAGTTGATATCGGAAAAGTCCAAGTGTGGACTCACTCCTTGGGTATACAAATTAAGTGCCAAAGTCACCAAATCCACGTTCCCGGTTCTTTCCCCATTTCCAAATAAACATCCTTCGATTCTGTCAGCTCCTGCCATCTGTCCAAGCTCGGCAGCTGCCACAGCACATCCTCTATCATTATGAGGATGAAGAGAAATACAAATCTTATCTCTATTGGCCACATGGGTAGAGAAGTATTCGATTTGGTCCGCATATACATTGGGGGTAGACATTTCCACCGTAGCTGGTAAGTTCAAAATTATTGGTTTTTCAACACTTGGACCCCAAGCTTCGGTCACTGCCTCACAAACTTGAATTGCATAATCTGAATCGGTATCAGAAAAGGTTTCGGGAGAAAACTCAAAGTCCCAATCGGTACCTTGCTGAGTAGGATCATCCTTGGTCAATTTCCTTACTAATTTGGTACAGACAACTGCTCTTTCCATGGCCTCTTCCTTGGACATTCCAAACACTACGTTACGGAAACATTCCGAAGTGGCCAAGTAGATGTGGACAGTTGCCCTCTTGGCCCCTCTCAAGGACTCCACCGTCCTGGAAATCAAATCTTCTCTACATGGAGACAAGACTTGGATCGACACATCGGAAGGAGCAGTTTCAATGGCATATCTGGTGAAATCAAAGTCCGTCTGACTGGCAGAAGGGAACGAAACTTCGATTTCCTTGAATCCCACTTCTAATAACTTGTGGAAATATTCCTTCTTTTCTTCCACTGACATAGGATCAGGTAATGATTGATTCCCATCTCTTAAATCGGTGGAAAGCCATCTGGGTGGTCTTTGAAGAGTTTTGGAAGGCCAGGTCCTCTGAGGGAAATTAAGAGGCTTGAAGCTTTGGTACTTGACCGAAGGGTCTTTTAACATTGGCATGTTGAAGGTTGGTGATCGGTATTGAATGTATATTACACACCTTATATAGTTGGCAACAGACTGAAAAAGTTAGTCATACCGGCTTACGTAACACCGGACCTTTGCTTACATAAGAAAACTGGGGTAACCCGAAATAGTGAGGGGCCACAAATGATTAGAGTGGGGATATTTCTACTTCGGTTACTCACGGGCCGGTACCGGGGTAGACTCGCTGAGGTTTGCAAGGGTTTACTAGACCTTGCCAGAACTTAAAAACTCCGATTAGTCTCTTCAACTATTGACAGCAGTCGGAGCAATGGAACTCACCACCTTGGAGTCACATTCACTTACCATCAAATGCTAAAATATTGCAATTTCTTAGACAGAGTAAAAATTTTTCACCCCTGCGAGTGGCCTGATTCACAATTTTGGTCTGATGTAGATCTGTGGAATTTCCTTTGACCACATTTGAGATACTTGAAATCACTGGAGATGGTCAAATTCACCCGTCATTAGCTAATGATAAAAATCCAGTGAGTAAGTGGGGGGAGCCAAGCCGTCCCAGAGGGGTATTTTGGCAAGAGGGGAGATTTTTGGATATTTTCCTTTGTAGTATATTATGGTTTTAACATATGCTAAAATCGTATATTCTTCTGTAGTGTATTATGGTTTACATACGCTTCAATCGTATATTTATCACAAAAGGAACAAGAGTTGACTCACATTAGAAGAAAAATAAAAACCGCATGACTAAGTGCTCTAGTAAGATGACTCAATCAATAACTGGACCACTAAATGTAGTTTGCTATTGAGTCTACTGAGAACACTTTTATGGTCAAGAGTGAACCAAATTCCTAATTCACAAAATAATCATTTTTTTCAATTTTACAGAAATAATTCATTCTCTGTTAGTTGTCTCGTAAATATATTTGGGGCCATCGGTGATTGTGGCGGGATAAGGGCTATGAGTGGTTTAGTTCGGAGTTTGGGCCGCTTGCTGCTAAAATTGCCCAAATCAAGAAAAATCGTTATAGCACTGAAACAGAGCAATTGGATACGGTAGCTCGTTGTTGGGTCTTTGCTTTTGGTGATAATACTTTTGGTGATAATCCGGAAATACCCTGGATAGACTTCGAATATCCAGATACATAACCTAATATATGTGCTCAACCACAGTTCCACCATTCAACAAATTCCACAAATTCCACCAGCAATCTTCCATCCGCCATTAATAAGCCTACATGTACTCAGATTACAACCCGCTAGTAATTGTCATTAGGCACCCATTCGACCACTCATTCGACCACTATATATAATTAATTTCTCAAGTAGCAATCGTTCTCTGATCCACCGCACTTGTTGAAAGGTGGGTTCATTGACCACCAAAAAGTGACAGTATATACTTTCTGTGAGATCTACAACAAATTCAGAACCAGCAAAATCGAAGAGAAAATTGTTATGTGCTTGACATATATCTGGTTAATTATCCTGGTTAATCCGCTAGATGACGTATGTGTCAAAAAAAAAAAAAAAACTGGATTATTAATTATAATAACGGTCAACGAAAATCCCAACCGAGTTATTCTCAGCATGGCGTAATCAGCAGGGTCCTTAACGCCACAAAAAGTCGACCCTGTGCTGGATTGATTATTAATGTAGGTGTATAAGTACCGATTGAATTCCGTAGTTTCTTGATAACATCGACAATGTCTGCTGTTACACCTGCTCCTTTGAAAGACACCAATTTATTCAAGCCTCTCAAGGTTGGACATAATGAACTTGGTCATAGAATAGTCCATGCTCCAACCACCAGATATAGATCATTGGACGACCATACTCCTTCTGATTTGAATGCCAAGTACTATGGTGATAGAACCAAGATCCCAGGTACTTTGGTGATCACCGAAGCCACCTTTGTTGGAGAGTTGGGGTCTGGATACCCTAATGTCCCCGGTATTTTTACCGACAATCATGTCAAAGCCTGGAAAAAGATCAACGATGAAATTCATAAGCAAGGATCGTTTTCTGCGGTCCAAGGTTGGTTTTTAGGTAGAGTTGCCAATGCTGCCAACTTGAAGCTGAAAGGTATTGACTTGGTTGGACCTTCAGCTTTGTATCACAGTCAAGATGCCGAAAAGGCTGCTGTTGATGCTGGTAATCCCATCAGAGCATTAACCGAAGATGAGATCCATGACATCATCCACAACGTGTATCCTAATGCTGCAAAAAAGGCCATTGAGGCTGGTTTTGACTACTTTGAGATCCATGGTGCTCACGGCTATCTTATTGATACGTTCTTTAACCCTTCTTCAAACCAAAGAACCGACAAATATGGTGGCTCGGTCGAGAACAGGGCTCGTTTTGCTCTTGAAGTCATCGATCTGTTGATCAAGGTCATTGGTGCTGAAAAATTGGCAATCAGAATATCTCCTTGGGCCACCTTCCAAGGTATCAAGGCTGATAAAGAAGAAACTCACCCCATTACCACCCACAGTTATTTCTTAAATGAATTACAGAAGAGAGCTGATGCTGGTAAACAATTGGCTTATATTTCTATCGTCGAACCAAGAGTAAGTGGTAACCAGGATGTGGCTGCCCAGGATCAAAGTGGAAATAATGTTTTCGTTGGCCAAGTATGGAAAGGTGTAATTTTAAAGAGTGGTAATTATACTTATGATGCCCCCAAATTCACCACTTTGCGTAAGGATGTGGCCGATGACCGTACTTTGGTTGGGTTTTCCAGATACTACACTTCTAATCCCGATTTGGTCGACAGATTGAAGAATGGTCTCCAGTTGGAGCCATACGAAAGAGATTATTTTTACTCGCTTACCAACTGGGGCTACAACACCTACGCAAACCATGGAGAAAAGAGTACTTACGATAAGGAGACAGAGTCCAACAGGCGTGCCAAGGCTATTGCCTAGACGGGTTTGAACTACTTGTGAATTGCATCTTAGTTTAGTTTAGTTTTAATGTTAAATACACAAAATTAGATACTGTTTTCCACTGCTCGTGGTAGTTAAAATCCAAACTATGGTAATACATCGTAGAATTAGTATTGAAGAAACGTTCGTAAAAAGAGTCATTGATCGATTTGAGGTTTTTGAAAGATTTTGAACCAAGTAATCTACCAAAATGAAGCAACAAAGTTCCAATGATAACACCAAAAATAAATACAACAATTCCTGCAATTCATATATTAATTACATAAGTGTTTTGATATTAAAACATTATTAAACACAGTTGTTCTAGAAGCAAATAAAAAGAAAGTAGGGGTACAAATGCTGGTACTTTTTACTATTCGTAACGATTAATTTCGGTCTAGGAAATCTATCAGTATACATGGCCAAGTGAATAATTAGTGTCATCTACTTTCTGAGACCAAATACAAGACCTAAAACAAGGGCAAGAATGGCAATGATGATAAGAATAATGATGAAACACCAGACTCTCTTCTTTCTGGCCTTCTTAGCACTAACAACTGCCTTGTTGGTATGACCAACACCTTGTTCAATATCGTGTTGAGCATTACCAACCTGTTCATCGATTTGTTGGATAGCTTGGTCTTGTTCAATGACCAATTCTTCCATATCGTGGAATAATTGAGTCAATTCGGCCATGGTCTTTTCTAATTTCAATAATTCACGATGTCTAACCTGGACTTCGTTCAAGACAGTTCTAGCTTCACCCCTTCTATTAGATTGTAAAAGTGCTTGTTGGAAATATTGCTGGGAGCTGTTTCCTCCCTCTTCAACAACGGCTTTGATTTCATCTTCGGTGGCATCAGGTTTAATGATTTTATATTGTCTTTCGGCTTGAATCTTGGTTTGTTCACGATTCTTGGCTTCAACCAAACGGTATTCTTGGATGAGTTCAAGGAAACGCTTTCTAGAAGTCTCGGCCTGGTCTAATTTGGTTTGGTTCTTGGATTGGACGGCTTGAGTTTGAACATTTTTAATTCTACCTTTTAAATCCAATTGTAATGATTGGGCTTCGGATACCAAGGCATCAATTTGACGCGAGCTGTATTCGGTGTCTTCTTCATTCAAGTCAAGCTCTTGCATGAAGTTTCTTTGTTTGTTGGAAATCAAATTAATCAAGTTTGAATATTGGTCCAACAGGTTGTTGATATCTTGGATTTCATTCATGTAAGCAACAAAGTCATCTTCACCAGACCCTGTGGATTGCTTGTTGTAGTCACTCAACTCGTAGGAGTTGGAGTATGGGTTGCTCATGATGATGTGGTTGTTGTTAAAGGGAAATCCTTCGAGTTGTTGATTGTATTCGTCTCACTTTTCACGGTGTACCGAAAACTAGGAATGTCGCGGATGTCGCCGGCTGTGGATGATAATGGAGAGTGCCGGAATTGATACAATCAAGCCAAAAACAGAGTTGGGGTAAAAACGACCAAAAGGGTTAAAGTGCTTGTTTTGGGGGGAAGTTATTGATAGTTATAGATAGTGTATTCTTAAACGAGTTGATGGAATACAAATAAACTGGAGTTAGTTAACCAGATCGATATTGACAATAGTGACTTTTTTTTTTTCTTTGTAAAGGGAAACTTATCTGGTGACGGTTTAAAGTTGAACCGTGGTAACCAGAAAAGCTCGGGGGACTTGTTAGGCAAGTCACGTCAGGTGTTATAATAGTTATTAAACAAGGGTAACTAAAAGAGCCCTTCGTTTTGAGCGTGGGTCTGAACACAAAGTGTAGTTGGTGCTACGCCTCTTTGCGATCGTGGAGCCCGCTCACCAAATAGGAAATGTAGGGCTCCACGTGACATGAATCTGAGGTAGAGGGCTGCCATAGATGATACCAAAGCCACCGAATTTAGTCAAACATCCAAAGGTCATGGATGGTAGCCAGATGGGTACGTCATCTGGCAGAAAAGAAACGGTGCCCGGAGACTTAAAATAAAAAAAAAAAAAAAAAAAAATTAGTATTGTGTTGGAGATCACTGCCTCATCTCTGATGTCGTGGGAATCTGTGGTGTCCAGAAGGGCTGTGAGTAAAACTCTGCCTCAACTGCCACATATTGGAAAGGTTGGGGACCTAATTCCCCTTACGGCCTGTCGAGAATATTTTTTTTTTTTTATTTATGAATGAATACATGAAACATGTCATGGGCCTGAAAAATTCATTGCGACATTTGCAATGAGTTCACATCCGGGACATCCCAGATGTCATGAATTTTACGGACGATCTATGTTTATTAAGGGGGCTTAAGAGCGGTTGCAGCTGTCAGATAGACCGGCCTCAATAACGTCATCTGCAACATCTAGTTTTGTATTTCGAACGATTTTAGACCCTGATTAATTATAGTCCAAAATTGCTCGTAATAAAAAATGGGTACAACTAAACAACTGTGGTGGCATTTCCGGTGATTTTTCCTGTCTTGCCAGTAGACTACTTCCCTAAGTCACATCACTGTAGGCTGACGATAAATGACGTGTCTAGTATCTAAAAAATATACCTGGCACAGTAAATAAAAAAAAAATCGGGGCGAGCTGGGAATTGAACCCAGGGCCTCTCGCATGTTTGTAGTAATCAATTCAGTGAGACTGAATTGTCGCCCAAAGCGAGAATCATACCACTAGACCACACGCCCTAATTTATTGAAAAATTATTTTCGGCTGTAGTCAAGTCATATCAGATGGTATATTAACAAACTCGATGCAAAAAACATGATATGCGATGAATATCTCTATCTACACGATTTAAACTTTACAAGATTGAAAAAAATACCTTCAATTATAATAGCAGCAATTGAAAAATTGCAAAAGAATGACGGTGTAGAAACAAATACCTTTCAGCGATCGACACGGTTCACTGAGATCTTTCTATTGGGCATTTCCTTACACTCTTTCCCTTTTTCTCTATAATTGTAATTGTAATTTTATCAAGTTAACATGGTAGGACGTATATTAACCGATATATGTGAAGCTTCACCAAAGCCCCATGAGCTTCTTGGGTGTTGTAGTTCAATGGCACTTTTTTCGCAGTCATTATCCTGTCAAAACCTGTCAAATTTAAGGCCGATATTTAGTGCAATTCTGTTCTTAATACACCATTGACTTGATCCGTACTTGCTTCGTAATGTCACTATCTACGCTGGAGACTCACCCACCCATCTGTATATAACTTAATACTTAGCTGTAAATGTCGTCCCAAATAAAATGTCGTCTCCTTCGTACTGGGGTCCCAGCCTTATCTTTTGATCCACCAAATCATCACCAATTTTCATCCTACTCTTTTTTGGTTGAAATGACTCTTCAGTCAGCCCAGCTTGCCCGCCACCAGGCAGCAGGTCACCCCGGCAGCCTTACACTTGATGATGGGGCCCTTTTCATCAAATCAACCACCAAGCAGGAAATTGACTTCTATACCGAAACAGTTAAACGCGATGATGGTAAACAGGCACCATTAGGGAATCGACTTCTGGATTGGATGCCACTTTTCATGGGTCAATTGACCCAGGGAAATGTCACGGACCTGGGCCTGTCCCAAAACGCCAAAAATGACTACATAGTGCTCCAGAATCTTTACCATGGATTCAACCAGCCCAGCATTCTTGATATTAAGTTAGGATCCAAATTGACTGATGATTCCGTCACCGACCCTGAAAAAATCGCCCGCTTGGATAAAGTATCGAGAGAAACCACTTCGGGGTCCATGGGCTTCCGTATTTGTGGGATGAAATTGTTCAATGGGAACAATGTACAACCAACACCCATTTTTGAAGGCATAGCCACCACGTATAAGTATACTAAGGACGGCTCTCATGACTATATTGAATTTAATAAGTATTTCGGACGGTCATTGGCCAAAGATGACACGTATGATGCTTTGAAGCTCTTTTTTTGTCACTATCTAGAGGACTTTGACGAGAATTATAAGTTCCTAGTTGCTCACAATACCTTGAACCGGTTGAAGTTGCTCTATAATTGTCTCTTGGATTACGAAGTCAGGATATTTTCTGGTTCCTTACTTTTCATATATGAGAATGACACTAGTCGCTACGATCTTGATTGCTATGACTCTTTGGATCCTTTGATAAAAGAACCTGTTCTTGAAATCGATGACGAGGATGAGGGAGAAGAAGAAGAAGATGATGATGATGAAGATTATGATAATAAAGAATTAGAAGAGGGACAGGAAGAAAGATACCAACTAAAAGATGAGGAAAACGGTAATAATAGCTCATCTGCTCCATTGAGCAGTTTACATATGATCGATTTTGCCCACGCAAAGTATGTGAACGGTGAAGGATATGATGAAAATATTATAGAGGGTATACTGTCGTTAATCACCATATTCGAGACGTTGGTCGAACAACTATCGGATTATGATTAGTATTATTTCCAACAGCTATAAAAGCACGGAATATCAACCTCAATATTTTGTTTGCAAACTGACTCTCTTTGCCCCTTTGTTATTCTTACCCATAGAAACCGCAATAACTACAATACCTTTTCCAAAGGCAATTCAAAACTACATTTTACAAAACATATAGAACGTTTACATGATATTCATTAATTCCCACCATTGGGTGGATGATATACACTTTTGAATATTATGAATGATTCTCCAGGCGTTGGGAATTGTAGGCGTTTCCTACAAAACATTTGGCATGGTAGTGATGTTTATGCTAACAACTTGGTAATCTTACCAATAGCAATGGTAGTACCTTGGTCTCTCAAAGTGAATCTACCCAATTGTGGGTAACTGTTGTAAGTTTCGGCACATACAACTTCGGCAACTTCCAAAACAGCAATGATCTTCATTCCCTTCTTGGCAAAAGCAGGAGGTTTCTTGGATCTTCTATTAGTACCCTTTTCCAACTTATGCTTCAATTCCACAAACTTGACTTCTTCAATGGCAGTATGCAAGTGCATAACACATGAGAACCCATTGGATAAAATGGATTTCAATTCCACAATGGCAATTTGGGCTTCGAAACGAGTCACCGTCTTGACTGGGTTCTTGATAGAAGTCAAAACATAACCTTGGGCCACATCTTCTTCTTCCACACCTCTAATTTTCAATCTAACTTGTTCACCACTGTAAGCAGCATCTTGTTCTTGTTCGGTTTCATTGTAGATGGCCACCACTTCAACGGTGGTTTTGTTAGGCATCAACAATAAGTTACCATTCTTTTTCACATGACCCGATTCGATCTTACCTTCGACGACCGTACCCATATCCTTCATTTTACCGGAAACTGGTAACATGAAAGGGGCATTAATTTTACGGTCCACTGTCTTCATGGTATCCAAGTATTCTAACAAAGAAGGGCCGGAGTACCAAGAAGCGAGTTTTTGGTCGATTCTCTCCTTCAAACCGGCCCCGGTATAACCGGAAACTGGCATGAAAGTGATATCTTCTTTGGCGTAACCAATACCCTTCAAGAAAAGACCAACCTTGGCAATACAGTCCTTGTAACGGTCTTCGGACCAATTAACAGTAGGGTCATCCATCTTGTTGACAGCCACCACGATTTTATTGACACCTTGGGTCTTGGCCAATAATGCGTGTTCTCTGGTTTGACCACCCTTTTCAAACCCAGTTTCATATTCACCCTTTCTGGCAGAAATAACCAAGATACCAACATCGGCTTGGGATGCACCTCCAATCATTTCGGAAACATACATCTTGTGACCAGGAGCATCCAAAATAGTGTATCTTCTCTTATCGGTTTCAAAGTATGCCTTACCAACTTCAATGGTCTTACCATCATTTCTTTCTTCCTTGTTGGTGTCCATAACCCATGACAAGTACCAACCCTGTCTACCAGCGTCCTTGGCTTCTCTTTCATACTTCTCCACTGTACGCTTGTCGACGGAACCAGTCAAATATAAGATGTTACCACCCATAGTAGACTTACCGGCATCAACGTGACCCATGAAAATGATGGACACATGGTCCTTACCACCAAACATATCCTTGACAACCTCTTCATCCACTTCATCTTCTTGTTCCTTAATAAGAGCATCAGATGTGATGGCAGGGGTCGATTCCTTGGACTTCTTAGCGGCTGGGGCTGCTGCTGCGACCACTGGCTTGGGGGTAGCTGCTGGAGTAGGAGTGGCAGATGCGGTGGCAGATGCAGCAGCGGGTTTGGTGTCCGCTGGATCTTCCTTGGCTTCTTCCTTAGGTTCTTCTTTGGCTTCTTCTTTGGCTTCTTCCTTGGCTTCTTCCTTAGGTTCTTCCTTGGCTTCTTCCTTAGGGGCGTCCTTGGTGGGGGCCTTGGTGGCGTTGGCCAACTTGATGGAAGACGAGCCAGCCAACTTAAGAACCTTCTTTGGCTTGTTCAAGTTGGTTTGGGCAGCAGCCTTTTGCTTTTCAAAGTCGGCTAACGACATACCGGCGGATTGAGGGGCCGCGTTTTGGTAGCTGTTGTAGCTGTTGTAACTGTTGTAGCTGTTGTTGGCATTGTAGCTGTTGTTGGCATTGTAGCTGTTGTTGGCGTTGTAGCCGCCTCTGTTATTGTTGTAGCCGCCTCTGTTGCTTTGGTACCCACCTCTGTTGTTTTGGTACCCGCCTCTAGAGTTGTAACCTTGGTATTGTTGCTGGTACTGTTGAGGCTGGTATTGCTGGCCCTGGTATTGCTGAGGCTGATATTGCTGGCCCTGGTATTGCTGAGGCTGGTATGATTGGCCTTGGTACTGTTGGTACTGTTGAGGTTGAAATTGTTGGCCTTGATATTGGTTGAATTGCTGGGGAACAAACGAAGCAGACGATTGTGGGTTGTAGCTGGAACCGTCAAGGGATGCGTTTTGCAAGTCCTGGTTCAATTTTTCAGTATCGTCAGACATGGTCAACTATTAAACTATATCGACTATATAATATGGTGATTTTGGTGATGATTTAGCAAGTCGAAAATTTTTCGGTGCACGTGCCTGAACTGACTGGGGGTAAAAAGTAGGGGAAGGGGAGGTGGTGATTTTGCAGCACAATTACATCGCCAAATGAAGGCTGGACCGGTTAAAAGGAAGAATGGCGGGGGTTGGTGGGGGGGTGGATGGCTTGGTCAAATTCATGGTGCTCAATTGGTAATCTCGGTATGTTTGTGGTAGATGATGAGGTGCGATCAAGGCTGCAAAAAGAGGGGCTTAAAATGTAGCGAATCCCACCAGTAAGTGCGAACTAAGGTGGAGGTAAAAGAGTGTTCAGAGACAGAATAGAGCTACAATAAGGAAACAATTGAAGCTAAAACCGTTACCTAAATTTTTCGGTCCATTTTGGTGCATTTTGGTCCATTTTTGGTGTATTTTTTTGGTCCAAAAGTGTTCAGAAATGGGTACTAGACAGGTAAGATGGGGACCACTTGGCCGAGAGCCATGGGTTTATATGGGGCATAAGACAGGGATTGCCGTTTTAATTTTTGCAGCTCTGGCATTTTCATTTTTTTTTGGCTAGTCAAGGAGACTAATTGGGCCTATTGTAGCCATATCTACAATAAGTATACCATTTTTGGTCTATTTCCAGTGAATGGCCCCTTCGGGGTGATTTGGTGAACCCGGTGATTTTTTTTTTTTTATCATATATTATCGAGCTTTTAGTTCTGGTAGGTATTTAGCATCTACTATACTCTGTTAATCCATAGTTAATATTTTTACATGCTATACTTTGTATAAAAAATCATTACTTTGGATATACACGAAACCAGGCAGTTGGGCAATAGGTTGTTTTTGGAAAATAGGACTGTTGGTGGGCCTTTTGGTTGGACTTTTTGATAATTAGATTAGTTTCGGCTGTGCCTGTCACTTTTCAGGACTGCTCCCTGCCAGTGCCTGCCAAATCCATTCAACCTTAGTCGGTAGTTTCGCTATTGACACCAATGTAGTTTTGGGATCATTCCACTACCAGCATCAACACCCTCTTTCAGGCCAGTTTTCACTCCTGCACTGGCTCCACCCGCCTTTCCCATTCCTGGCGATCTTCTTTATCCAACACCAAGCTGCCAATTGGTACAAGCTTGTCAGGATCCATCCATCGCTGCCTGACTTCAGTTATACCATTCCGCACCGTTTCCATTACCTTAGCCTTCAACACTTTGACCTCATCGATCTGAAAAATATGGTACCCCAACAAGAGCACCACAACAGCAAAAACAACTACCCTCTTCCTTCGTAAAAACCCCATGTGGTCCATTCAATTGACCGTATATGTTTACCAGGGCACCTTTCACTAGTGGGCTGTTATCACGTGACACATCACGTGATTTTGCCTTATCAGCGCCAACCCCCATGGAAGCTGCCACATTGAACGCTAGTAAACCACACCGTATCTATTCCATCGCTACCTTCTCGTTCGCCATGCCTATTTTCAGAGAACGTCCCATGACGTCCATAACAGTCAAGATCAACCAAATCGCTCTGTCCAATCGTGACGACATCGACGATTCACCAGAACTTTTCTTGAAGGATTTGATAGATCTAATTGGGATTCAAGGAGCAGGCCCTTCGGAAGCAGCCCGAGCAATCAGAAAGAAAATCAAATATGGTGAAGTGAAAGAACAACTTCGAGCATTGCAAATCTTGGAATTGCTTGTATCCAATTCAGGCCCCAAAATAGGTCCAGCAATTGCAAGAGATGAAAAACTTGTGGATGTCCTCAAAGGCATTGTAGGAGAAACAGGACGGATGGGTCTGGGGGACTTTTATCCCAAGAAAGTGGAGAATCAAGTCAAGGGTATGGCCATTGAATGGAAAAACGAATTGGTCGATCTCGAAGGGTATTCTTATCTTGCTCTGCTTTATAAAAGCATGCCCAAATACAAAAAGAGTCATTCTAGATCAGTTTCTAGACTGCATGACAAAGAAACCAACGTATTTGAATCGGAACTAGACAATGCTCCAAGACAATCACCTAAAGTGTCGTCACCTCGTCCTCCAAAGGAGCCAGAACAAAAGCCATTATGGTCATATGACAAATCCGATAAACGGGAAAAGTCCAAGTCGAAATCGAAATCGAAATCCAAATCAAATTCAAGATCAAAGAAATCTCGTGGTGCTAAATATGCTGATTCGGAATATCAAATCCCTCAGATCAACTACGATGTGGAAGCTCCCAAGATCCGTACTCTCATTGCTGAAGCCCATACCAACGCCACTGCGTTAGGAAATCTCTTGTTACACTTACCACCCAATGAGTCTCCATTGAATGATGATAAATGTGTGAAAGTATTCGAACAATGTCGATCTAATAGAAGAAAGGTGTTACGGTACCTCCAATTTGTGGGTGCTGGTGGTGCAGACAAACCAGACCGGGTGTTAAAGATGGACGAGGAGTTTTTGGGAAGTCTTATTAGTGCAAATGAGCTGCTTGTGGATGTATTCAAGAAATTCGATTTCAAAGCTGGGTATTCGGACGTGAATCCAGCTCCAACGTACGATGATGAAGATAGTGATGAAAGCTATTATACTGAATCGAGTGAAGAAGAAGAAGAAGAAGAAGAAGAAGAAGAAGAAGGGGAGGAGGAGGAGGAGGAGGAAGAGGCTGAAGCTTCGAAAGGAGAAGAAAAGCAACTTGACCTGGCATCTGAACGGTTGCAAAATGTGATGATTGGCTCGTCCAGCAGAAGACCTCCGCCCCCCAGACCCAGTAAGCCAGCTCCATTGAGTATTAGTAGGCCAACGCTTTCGAAAACCGATACAAATGCCAGTCTTGCCAGTGCAGCGAGCGATCCGTTTGGTGATAGCAAAGGTGTGGGTAGATCGATGTACGATTGAGGTACTAGGGGACGTTCGTTCACCTAAAGCATAAGCAGTTGAAGCCGTTTTGTATTCTTCAAACGCATGTGCTGCTGGAGTTGTTGATACTTGTCTATTCATAACTATAAATATATAAAGTCTATTGTTGCTTTTGTTTGACTCCTTTGCTAACACTATAAGCCAAAGTACCCAAAAATACGAGGATTGCCCCCACAGTTCCGTTGGGGCCAATATCGTTGCCGTACCACACCACACTAATCACTAAACTGACAAACTTTCTTGCCAATAGCACGGTGGAAACGGTCAAAGCGGACGTTCTGCCAGCCAATTCACTTACGCTCAGAATACACCAATACTGGGACACCACATTAATGGCAAGATTGGTCAACTGTTTAGGGAGAGGCACCGGGCCCAAGAAAACGAGTCTTTTGTCATTCCAAATGGTGGAGACCTCAGCTACCAAGTCTCGACCCACTAGTGCAAATAAAGGCAATCCTAGTAAATGGGTATAGAATACACTTTCTTTCCAGTGGTTTCCGTAACGGTTAAAGAGAGACTCGTTATACAAGCTCATAAAGGCCGATATAATTGTAAGGAGAATCAAAAGGGCCACACCCAAGGCGAAATTGTAGTCGAAAGGCCGAGAAGAATCACCAGGACTAAATGTGGCCAAGATGGCACCCGAGGTCATTATAGAGCAAGAAATTATTTGGCTGGAAGAGTACATTTTGCCTCCAAACAAATATCCCACAATCATGGTCACAATGGTGGACGACGATCTAAATATGGTATGTAAAGGGATTGAAATATTATATTTCAACACCAAATTGTTCATGAGCGACACCGAAAAGAACATCACCACGTAGACGGCCCATTTCTGGATGGGGATGGCGGGCCGGGGGAGATAGAGCGTGCGCCATGAAGCCAGCGAGCTGGCCACCATCGGGTACGCCATCACCGTGGCAAAGAGAAACTGGCAAAAGGTAATGATAGTGCCCACCGATCCAGATGAACCATGCACGAGGTCTTCAAGCACAAACACATTCAAGCAGCATCCCCCGAAGAGCAGCCCGAGAACAGGCAAGAGGCCCGAAAAGAGCACCGAAAGCATGTTCTTTTTTTTTATTTGGAGGGGGATAATTGTCAATGATGTTGGTAATGATAATGAATAGAATTGGCCAGAAGTAGAGAGCTAGGCTTGATGGCCAGATCTGGAACCAAAAAAGCGTTCTGGTAAAGGCCCGGGAGAATCTGCGAATTGGGACGGTGGCGAAGTCGTCTCGCTGGAGTTTGGAAGAATGGAGGCCGGAGGTCAATGCTGATCCGTCTGACTAGCCCGTTCGGTAAAGTAGGTGGCCAGGTGATGGAGTTGTTTTAGTTGTTTGGTTATAAACCTGTGTCCTGAAAAATAAATCCTAATAATGCGGGTGTGATATCCCCAGAGTTACCAATTATAATCAGCGCCTTCTCCCTTCAAACAAGCCAACTTAACCGACATTATCCGCCGCCCAGACCCCGCCGTATGTCTTGATGTCTGAATACAAGCCCACATTCATCACGGCGTCTCC
Organism: Suhomyces bribrorum; assembly: GCA_030561385.1. Taxonomy (NCBI): domain Eukaryota; kingdom Fungi; phylum Ascomycota; class Pichiomycetes; order Serinales; family Debaryomycetaceae; genus Suhomyces; species Suhomyces bribrorum. Next base: position 32,877 of record JAKTXG010000036.1, on the reverse strand, counting down.
GCTTCCGCCCATTGAAGCGTTCCGATTGGACAAGATCGTCAACAACGACCTCAAGCACCAAACCAACCAGGTGATCGAGCAGGTGCTCAACGTCACGTCCAACTACCAGAATGACCTTCGATTGGAGATCCGAAAGTCGCTTGCCATGGAGCAGAAGGTCCAGCATAAAAATATCCAAATAGCCAAGCTCCTTAGCTCTCTCAACCACCAGATCAGTCGCAAGAGAAAGAAGTTCAACAAGTATAAGGGAGACACCAATGATAATGTCATGGAGCACGAGATTGACGAATTGCTTGGGGCCACTGTGGATGTGGGAGCAATGGTGCCCCGCTTGGTGGCCAAGTTGACGGCTTTAGACCACAGGGTTAATGGAGGAACTGGCTTAGCAAACTATCCTCATCTACAACAATTGCAAGAAAGGGGATCCAGGCGACCCGATCACGGCCAAAACGACACCCATACTACTATTGGGCGTAGTTCCAACGGTGTCTCCACTAATGGTGGTCAGAAACTACCCTTTAGTGGCTCCAAAACAACAAATAATGGCTCAAACACAACGAATAATGGCTCCAAAACAACGAATAATGGCTCAAACACAACGAATAATGGCTCCAGCACCACGAATAATGGCTCTAACGCCACGAATTACTCTACCACCACGGATAATGGCCACATTCTTCTGAAATCTACCAATATACAACACACCAGCCGGCCTGGTGATGCCAGCACTTCCAACACCACCATCCTCAATGGCTCTCCAGACAAAGAGATTGCCCCTGCTGTTTCCAGGCCTGTCGGTGGCGACAAAACCCATCTGCTGGAACAAGATGTGCTGTCGACAGACTTTGAAACGTTCCTCAACTCCAGCATTCAAAAGTATCGGACCCTCCAGAACAAGAAATACGAGGGATACGATCCTTTCAAGACCATTGTACCCCAACCCAAAAATACCCATAGTCCATTAAGTCTCCTCTACTCGTCTTTGATCAATGGTCCTTCCTCTAATACAGCACCCGTGGCCAGTCATCCGTTCCCCACCACCATTAGCATTAAATCACCGGCCACCATCAAGCTGACCCTTCAAACATCCCACTTTAAGAAACTCAGAATTAATGGGGCTCCCATAACCTCGGAAACATTCAGAAAATTAAAGGAAAAGGAAAGAACAAACAGCGAAGACCAACTGGAACCCGATGTCTCCGCAAAACAATCGCTTTTACAGGATCCCAATTGCCCGTGCCAAACCAACTCTAGTATAAACCCTGACGACAATATGGGGCTCCTTGACCAGCTCAAACTCAGCTCAGACGAAGATACCTGGGGTTCCTCGGGTCTCAATACAGATGAAGACATAGACATAGTGGATGATCCCATTGGCTCCAGTGACTCCAGTGACTCCGATATGCTGCTGTTGGATGACACCCATATTTCCAGTACCAATGAGTATTATACATCACTTAAAAAGCGACTTCAAAAGAAGGTTAGGTCCAAATCTCGCCATCGCCAGTTCGAGGCCGAGGCATCACCTACCCCCAAGCACCAGCCGTCTCATTATAATCTCAAGCCCAAAAGGTCCATCCTCAAGACATCCAAGAGTTTTGCCAGGACTCCCAAGGCTGTTCAAATAGTTAATCACATAGACGTGGAGCTTGCTAATGAAATCTCCGGTTTGGCTGCGTTAAATCATGCTTATGATAATAGCAATCGTCATGAGTTATCCAATCTCACCGTCAATGGGACCATCGTGTCACATATGGAGCCGGCGCATGATGTGGAAGATGACGATAACCAAAGTATTCTGTCGATCAATTTATTGAAGAGCTATATATGAATGGGCCTCAACTCATTCGTTTCTAACTTACTGTTTCTGTTTGGTCCCAGTGGTTCATTCAATAGTAGAAAGTACCTTTAATAGAGAGTTCATCTTATTTAAGTAGAGAGAGCCCATAATACCCAAAGGAAATGTCCAGTGAAAACAGGCAATTCACATATTGGTGTATTTTTTTGGTGACAGTATTCTCGATAATTACATATAATTACATATAATTATAATTAATCTAAATCTTGTGAATTATTATAATTAGGTAATAAATTGTTATTGAATGGTTAACTATATACTCCGATTAAAGATCTAGTCTTTAGAAGGTAGATAATCTTGTTGTAAATTAACTGATTACTTGTATTCTTTGTCGTGAAGTAATTTCAATTTCTTGAATTGTGTAAAAAATTCCAAATTTTGGTTAACTTTCCAACAACATCTGAAACTGTTTAGAAATCTTGCAAGTATAAGGAGCCATAATTTACACACTGTATGAATTTTCAACTACATTTGATGGTTCAATTACGATATCATTCCCAAACGGGTCCGAGTGAATGCATTAATGTGATGGTTATGACATGAATAGAACTCAAACACAGAACGATCTTTTTGAGTTGCAAATATGGAATTGCGATGTCAGCATGCTAACTAAATGGTGATACGTGGTATCATGATGGAATATCAAAAGAATGAGGTGATCTTTTCTACTCCATTACTATACAATGAATGGCGGAAACTGAGACTAGTAAGCGGCCAGATCTTTTTATTGCTTTTTATTGCTTTTTATTGCTTATGATTCTTTTGAATGCTTGATCTTTCATGGTGTTGTGTTTCATTATTTTGGTCAAAAACAAATCATGTATGTGGAAACATTATCCTGTTCATTAGGTGATCCACACCCAGAAAAACCACAAAAATACAATCGAAAACACCGCCAACCACATTCTCCAAGTGATACCTGCCCGTTGACTCATCACCACCATCTTATTATATGTATTTTTCAAGGTGACTTTTCCCTTTTCAAAACTGTTGGTGATTTCATCGTTCAACTTGATGGACTTGTTGATTTCCGTGCCCATTTTCAACCCCAAAGTCTTCAACATCGCCACCTTCTGCCCCATGGAGTCCACCTCTTCATTATTCTGCGATTCAAGCAGCAGCAAATATGATTCGTTGTGTTTGGCCAGAACACTGGGCACTGTATCGTAAGGAGACCCGGTTCTGGACGGAGCCTTGACCAGAGGGGTGAAGAGCTGGGTGCGGAGGTCTCTCTGGTGAGCCCCGTTTCCCATGGCTGAATATCTGGAACTCATGACGTGATGTTTGTTGATGGAGATCAAAGCGTGTCCAAAGTGCTTATGGGTTTCATCACGTGCTGGGTCACGTGACCGAAGGTGATCACTAATCATCACCAAACCTGTTGTACCCATCAACCACATCACTTTATGGAACAAGAAGTGCCAGTATCGCTCAAGAGCGTCAAGCACGTGATATTGATTCTCTCCGGTAAAGGAGGGGTGGGAAAGTCCTCGGTTACTACCCAAACAGCCCTTACTTTAGTGAGCAAAGGGTATAATGTGGGGGTTTTAGATATTGACTTGACGGGCCCTTCGTTGCCGCGGATGTTTGGGGTGGAGAAAAAGCAGGTACACCAGTCTTCAGCCGGATGGGTGCCTGTTTCGGTGTACAACAACAGCGAAGATGAAATCGAGGATGGAAAGAAGGCAAGAGGAAATTTGAGTTTAATGTCACTAGGGTTTTTGCTAGGAGATCGCAATAACTCGGTAGTATGGCGGGGCCCCAAGAAAACGGCAATGATAAGGCAGTTCTTGAAGGATGTTTACTGGACTGGTGGTGAAAAAGGAGTGCCTTTAGACTACTTATTAATTGATACGCCTCCAGGTACCTCGGATGAGCATATTGCTATAGCTGAAGAATTAAGATGGGCACAACCCATTGATGGGGCCATCATCGTGACCACTCCTCAACAAGTTGCCACTGCAGATGTTAGAAAAGAAGTCAATTTCTGTCGGAAAGTAAATTTCAATGTATTGGGGGTTGTAGAAAACATGAGTGGGTTTATTTGCCCTCATTGTGCAGAGTGTACCAACATTTTCCTGACTGGTGGGGGTAAACAATTGAGTGAACAAATGGACTTGACCTACTTGGGTAATATTCCCATTGCACCTAAATTTGTGGAAATGATCGAAACTCAAGACAATGACTATAAAAAGTTGATTGACATGTATGAAGAATCGGAATTGAGGCCCATTATGAGCGGGATTATCGATAGAATCTTGGATAAAAACCTTCCATCCAGAATATGATCACCAAACTAATAAAGCATAACATTTTTCATTTTTTTTTTTTTTTTTTTTTTTCTTTCCCTTCAAAATCGATATCTTGTTACTACATGATCCTGCCTTAGTAAATGCATTATAGACTAAATAATTAACGACCCATAATATTATATCAACCCCGAAACACTGATTATCAAATGATAGTTAGCTTGTAGAATATCACCAGACGTCTGGAATTATACCCTTTATGCTCTTTTTTTCTTCTTTTTTTGGTGCCATTTGCATCTATGATCATATATATTTGCGTTGCTGGTTCCACAATAGCCACTGGAATTTTTCATTGGGTAGATGTGAGTTCAGAAGTGCATGTATATGCTGGTGTATAAATCTCAGTCTATGTTGATGACTGAGAATAGTGCAGTATTTTACTGGTTGTGGGCTGGTTGTGGGTATGGTGGATTCACAGGAACTCATTTCCGTCTGATAAAATGACGAGCCCAAGGAGTTGTATGTAGAAAATGGTTTAATTTTCAATGGTCTTTTTCCATTTCAACAATCTACGTCTGATATCTGCCACTGATTGCTGGTTTGGGTTCAACTTTTTATCCCATTTCATCTTTTCATAATCATCACCATGCTTTTCAAAAAGCGCTTTACACCAATCTGCCTCTCTTTCAGAAATGGTTCTTTCTTTCTTGATTTGCCCATAACGATTGGAGTATTCCTCCAACTGTTTGATGACGGTGGGGTTTTCTGGCTGCGAATCTTCTTCGTCGCTCGGAGCAACTTTCATGGTACCATATATGACCTTGACCACCTCTCCTGATTCTTGATCCCTAATCAATCTTGCTTCACCTTCTGGAATCTGTTCGGGGTCTTCGGTCTTTTCAATATCGGCCACACTAACCTCTGGTTTCGAAGTCTTTTTGGCCCGGATCTCGCTGAGCGTCTCGACCTTTTTCTCCACTCCTCCGGCAAAACTACCCAACTTGGCCCTCAATCCTAGACGCTTATAGTTTTGTTGTAAGGTTAATGATTTGTCCCAGTTGGCTTCTATGATGGGATTCGAGGCGATATTTATATTTCTTTTTTTGTCCTTCAATCTTCTGGTGTTTTTCTTGACCGAGGATCTGGCCATCTTTCTCTTTCTTACTGACGTCATGGTTGGTTGTAGTGATGGTAGAAATGGTGATGAGATGAGCTTTTTTTTCTAGTATTGGTGGTGTGCATATAACTGGGGAGGGGGCCCTCATATCACTTGCGTCATGTGATCTACCATGGTCTGGCGATGAAGCGTGAAGTGAACTGGCTGTGGTTTGGTGGGGATGGCTAGCACGAACTGCTTTTCTTACTGAACCACTTATATCTGCCATGCTTAAAATAATAGAAAGAAAAAAAAAATTGCAAAATTGCCCCTCAAATAGCCCCTCAAACAGCCCCCTTTTTTTTTTTTTATTACAATGAACTTATATCATTAGTCAAATTAATCAATAATTAATACAATTAGAGCAGCTAGATGAACCGAAACAAATAAATAAAACAGACTCGTCACACTGACTGACGATGTCTTTGCTGCAAATGGGCCGGACCGAGGCTCAACGATGACCCCTTTCTACTAGGTGTCCTTTGGTGTCAAAGCCATACAGAAACTAGGGGCACCATCAAATCAACTAAGTTCATTAATCAAATTGGAAAATTGGCAAATTGGCTCATTCGTGTTGTACCTTAAAAAAAAAAAAGTAGGTTTGGTTGGACCCTTGACGTAAAACCTATCCTTAGTCATGGCCCCTGCCTCTGCCACGGCCCCTACCACGGCCCCTTCCCCTGAAACCACCCCTGCCTCTAAAACCTCCTCTTTTGAACCCGGGCAAGTTGGTTCTTTTGGCATTGACCCTCAACTGGCGGCCTCTGAATTCTTTGTCCAGTAATTCTTCAATGGCCCGTGCAACACTCAGTATATGCTCAAACTCAACATAGGCATATCCTTTGGGAAGCCCCGTATACTTGTCGAACAAAATGGTCACTCTTTCGATCACGCCGACCTGGTGGAAAAACTCCTCCAATTGTTCCGGGGTAGATTGATAATCAACGTTCCCAACATAAATCGACCGGTCGTCTATTTCCTTTTTGATGGCCAATTCTTTGTTTTGGTCGAGTTCCGGCTGGGGAACAGGTGACTCGGGTGCTATTTCCACATTTATAGCTTCATTGGCTGCAACCGGCTCTGCTACGTCGCTCATGGTTTCAATTGGTTGTTGTGGTGGTAGGTTGGTAAACTAATACTGAGAACTCCTAGATATATGGGTCACGTGTAAAAAATGCACGTGACTTCCTTTACCATAGCCACCACCACCATAAATTCCATCAACTGCCAGTGTTGGTATTTATTTGTTTTGACTACGTATATTCGATGGTTATATATTGTAGAATCAGAAGGCTCGAGTTTAAGTATTATCGTAGGGCTTGCGGCCATATTTGAGGGGGGGGGGGGGTGGCAGGCTAATTTATCCTGGGATGAAAACGGGTTTTCTTGATTAGTCGGTTTCAACGAAAGCCCTGTAGAGAGTCAAATCATCACTGGTGCTCTTGACTTCGATTTCGGTCCCTGGAGCAACAAAAAACACATAACCAGTCTTGACTTCAAGAGGCTCGCTGCCCTTGATGGTAATGGATCCAGAACCCTTGGTGGTGATAACAATAGAAGGGCCATCGAAGCCATCGTACGATTGCACCGCGTCTTGCTTGTCAAAAATGGTTTGTAAAACGGCAAATTCGGCAATTGGAGGGTTATACAACACTGACTTGGCAGCTTGGCCTGAGGATTTGGCAAATGGCAAGAGAGGCATCTTTTGCTTTTCAACCGGCTCGTAGGAATAGGTCAACATCTCCACCAAGTTCTTGACATCCTTGAACTTTGGAGTGAACCCGGCTCTTACCACATTATCAGAAGCAGCCATACATTCGATGATATCACCAGAAATGTATGCGTGTGGGTCCTTGGCTTGAAGGAACATGGCTTCACCCGATTGAAGTTCTACATGGTTCAATAACAAACATCCACAGAATAAGCCAATGTCGTTAGGAAATTGCTTGTTCAAACGAGCAATCAAATCAGGCAAACGCGAATCGATGGTCTTGAAAAGAGCGGGGTCTTCGGCGGCCCGTTTGACCAAGCTGGCGGCTTGAGTCTCGATAGTTTTATCATCGGTGTTCATCAATTTACCAAACACCTTTTGTAACAACTTTCTATTGTTAACATCATCACTAGAGCCAACAGGAGCATTTGGCTTGACCCCAGCTACAAACTCACCCACAATTTCCTGGCCGATGATTTGGTTCAATTCAGGGATGGTGGTCAAGGTATGGGCCAACTGGTCCAAAGGCTTGAAGCCACAGAACCCTTCGAAATCAGTGACAGCAATGGCCATTTCCGGCTTGTGGTTATCGTCCGGGTAGTTTTTGGGGTCGGCTGCATGCAAAATGGCCCCAAGCTTCTTATCAGGGTGGGCTTGGATCGACAACACTTTTTCAATCGATAAAACTTTGAATAAAAATGGCAACTCTTTGGCCAGCCCAAACTTGTCGATGATTCTTTGGTCCAATAACTGGGTTGGGTGCTGGCCCACCAAGTCCCGCAACGTCTGGCCCTTCAACTCGCCGTCGGCAACCACCGACGGCACCGAAGGATGAGTGCCCATCCATAACTCAGCATAAGGCTTGGATTCATCAATCTTGGTGGATGGGTTGGAGCTGGCGGCAAACTGGGCAACGGCAGATGCACCGCCGACTTTACCCCAGTCGTAATTTTGGTAGCCACAGTCGATTCTAAATAAGGAAGCCATGAAATATCAGAAGAGTGATGTAGACCAAAAGAAAGATGGTGGAAACTCGATATTAAAACACGTTGACCGCGAGCGACACAAACGGCAAAAAGTCCGACTGACGACAACGCGATGGACCACGCGATGGACCACAACATTGTTCACAGTTGAGGCCGTTGGGCGAGATCGACACGGGCTGCCGGCCACGAGGTATCAAAGGGGTATCAAAAGGTGTCAAAAGGTATCAAGAAGGTCTCCAAAGGTATCATCAGGGTAGAGAGGAGGGGGCAAGAGTAAAAGGACTGGGATATTGATCACTGTGGTGATATCTTACGATGCGAGTAGGGATGGGAAGAAATGGGGGGGGGGGGGGGGGGGGGGGGGGGGGGGGGGGGGGGGCGTCTGGTTGTAGTAGTTCTACGGTTCAATAGTTCTACAGCAGTACTGGAGACACGGGGTTGGGACGACTAGGATCCGTGGTGTAGTCCAAGTGTCGCAACTACCAGACGGTTGCAAAACGGTGATACTCTGGCCTCACTGTAAAAGTGATTTCAAAAGGGCTCCAGAAACATAATATCATCAACACTTAGTTGCGCACCAGTAAACAGGCACCAGATCCAGCATGTGGATGGAAACCAGTTCGGGGTCGCGGATCTCGAGACAGGCTAGCATCACGGGATCGGACAATATAGTCATCAATGGCCATTGTACTATCAATCAGGGGGCCAAGTTGGTGGGCGACGTCGACGTGGGGGGGTCCACGCCTGCTATCTCCATTGGCAAGTACAGCTATCTCCATGCCAATAGCCAGGTGGTGCCTCCACGGATCCAAGACAACAAGCATAGTCCCATTGCCATAGGTGCTTATTGTATATTGGGTGAAAATACAACCGTCCGTCTGACCAACATTGGCAATCGGGTGATTATCGAAGACGATTGCCATCTTCATGATCTTTCCATCATCTATGATTGTTGTGTCATCCGCAAAGGAACCGTGGTGCCTCCAAAGATGGTGATTCCTCCCTATAGCGAGGTTCGGGGAGTTCCTGGAGTAGACTTTGAAGTCAACGAATTGAACTCTTCCTACAAGAAATTGATAGAAACCGAAGCAAAGGAATTGCTGGCTAGCAGATAGCAGCAAAAATCAATACAACCAAAGAAAACTCCATCTGTGTTGCGTTTTCCTACAAATCACAGCATTCTCAGATTCGATTCGTTTGTTTACTAGCAAAATCTCGTTCCAAGCTAACAGTATAGTCTACTAATTAATGATACACTTCATTAACAATATTGGACAATATTGGAGCTCTGTTTCTGTTGATTGACTTTGACTTGAATCGATTAACTACTAGATCAAACCAAAAAATCGCCCTGGTATCCATCGTCTCGAACCAATTGGTATTTCACAGTCCATTGTAATGTTATACACATATTAATTATACATAGGTCCTTTTTTCACTTAATATATTCTCACTGTTAGGCTGTACCGCAAAATATTAATAAAACTTCCTATTACATATTTACGATAGCATTGGTGGCAAGTCAATCTTTCTTCTCGAGGTTACCCAATATTCCACCAGATCTGTTGAATCTATTTCTTCTTCTCTTCATATACCTTTTGAAGCCAACATAGGCAACATAACAAAAGCTGATAAACTCCAAGTATCCCAAAATACCTCTTTCATGAACATAATCCATGAATTTGAAAATTCCGCCATAAGGACTTCCGGCCAACTTCATCTTCATCTTTTTATCACCACTAACCAAAGTAGGATCTAATAAAGAAAGTAAAACCGATCTCATTTTCTGTGGTACATTGGTTAATTTCTCTCCATCCACATCTTGGTCCCAAAAGTATTTGCTATCTTTACTTAAGATGATGGTATCACCAACATGATACTTGCTAATATCAATATTCCATCCACGAACCCTCTTGAACTCTTCCTTTTTGGCGATATCCACAAAGGTGAATAAAACCTCATTTTGATCAAAAAAGTGGGGGATTTCTTTTCTCATTTCCTTGATGATTTTAGTACTTTCGGCATTGACCAGCTCCAATTGCTCGACTTTCAATGCTTTCTCAGCCCGTTGTTCAGTTATAGATTTGTAATAATATTCCTTTTTATTGTAATGGTACTCATGAGCTGCCAAAGAAATGTTGTAGAAATGTTCATTAGCCGATTTTGCATCAATAGATTCAATAAAAGTCACCACCACCTTATCGGTTTGTTGCTCCTTATCGGTATTGAAATAATAAGGTAATAATTCAGGAGTTAATTCTTGGTAAGTTGGAAATTGATTCTTTTCGATAAACTTTTCCACCTTTTTGAAGTCCCTTAAATCTTCAGGTGCAAACGTTTGAAAAGTACTGGTAAATAATGTGTTGTCTCTGAAAATATAAATGTTGGGTCTAGTGGTAAGGGACGAAGCTAAAAACATGGCTCGGTTATATTCATATTGTCTAGTCTTGTCATAATTGATGAAATCAATTAAATTTTCCGATTGGTCCGAAATGTCCTTCTGAATCTTGATGTGTTTGGCAGTATAAAGGTATACGTTGAAAGGAGATTTGGAGACATATTCAAGCATGTATGGCAAGATTTTTCTATCCTCTTCAGTCACAGTATCGATATCAAAATAAAACACTACCGACACCTTATTTGGTAATGGATAGTAGGAATCCAATGGACGTGCGGGTAAAAACCTTCTAAAATCCATCACTTCGCTCAAACCTCTTGAAGTGATTCTTTCGTACTGAGAATTTTCATATAATCTATCAGCAAATGCCTTTAATTTATCAACAACTGGATCACCTTTGTATTCGAATTTTATGATCCCTGTTTCATTAGGAAGAAACATTACGAATTTAGGCATTCTATAAGCAGACCCTCTAAACCCTGGATCGACCAAACTACCAAAACCCAATTCTCTACACAAATTGGGCTGGTCATAACAAGCCACATGACCGGATTTTATGGTGGTTAAAATACGATTGGATAATTTATCCCAGGCCTGTTTTGACTGAAAGCATTCGCCACACGAACTATCGAAATTGTTTTTGTTGGTGGCTTCAGTCTCTTTCAATTGTTCGGCACTTGCGGGATAGAACATAACAAAGTTGGCCTCGGGAATATCACCTGCCACCACCTTCAAAATTTCATCGGTATTCATCAATATGGAAGAAGAAGGTAAATCGATAGAGCCACTGTCATATTCAGCAACCGAGTTCTTGATAAACTTCATCAAATTTTCCGGAGTCCGGATCACAGTTCTGGGGAAACTGTCGACGTATTTACCCCCTGGAGTGTCACCCTTATTAGGAGTATATATTCTTAAGTTGGGATACGCGTCAATATCTTCTCTAGCACATAAATCTCCACTTTCGATACAGTTGACTTGTCTCATTTCCACATTGAACTTGTCTAGATCCTTGTGGTACTGTTGGTAAGTTTGTAGCCATGTAGGGAAGAATTCCTTACAGTGCAGACAGTAAGGAGAGTAGAATTCCACAAACGAAAGTTTCTCCTTGGTAACAACATCGAAATCGGCTTCCGTTAACGCGGGAGGAAGCTCGACAATTTCCAGTTCGGCCGCAGGCTCTTCCTCTTCGTATTGTTCAGGGTTGTTGGCGGGATCAAGATCGTCCTTCATTGGGGTCCGTTTAACTTGGGGGTTTATTGGAGCTTCAAGTGCAAACGGCTTATCGATCTGGGCTCCATTTTCGGTAACCTCGGCCACAACAGTGGTACTGGCAAGCAACGTTGCTGCTGCTGCAAAGGTCCACCACTTCATCTTGGAGCTAAGCGATGTTGATGGTAAATGGTGGAGGGTTGTAAATATTATTACGTATGGGTTAAGTCACGTGACAGTTTGGTCCCTGTGAAACATAATGTGGAGAAGAATAACACGAGCAATATTTCGAACCTAGTTGAAACCAGTGAGGGTTTCAGGTTTTAATATAGCAGTATGGGTTTTTCTTTCTGAAATGAATTACCGCTTTTCTGAGTATTGCAGTATGGGTTTTCAGCAGCATATCCTAACATGGTCCGAATTTATTGATGGATTTAATTTTGTGCATAATTTAAATAAGATCGGCTATTGACACCATCGATTTGCTGTCAAATTATGTTTCTTTGAGATACCGGAGTCACATGACTTTGTATTTGGTCAAATTTCCATGTAGTTGAAGGTAGTATACTTCATTCTTTGTAACCATGCCAAAGTATGCTAATTTCGATTTTGTGAGAATATTCAATAATTATTAGATATGAAATCACCGCAGCAACACCCAAAAACGACGGTTGAATTTTTTGGTACCCTGCTAGCGATTTAAGCAAATATGTCCTTCAATCAAGCGGTTTGGAATCTAAGTAAACAGCAACAAAAGACCCTTTTCTATGGCAGAACCACTTCTATCACCGTCACACACCTACAACAAAACCTACAACAAAATATATAAGCTGCCGAAATCACCAGATTTTGATGTAACCAGTTGCTTAAATCTCTTATCTCTAGTAGCATTAGTACTCACGTGCTAAGTTAGCTACTACACCAAATATCAATTAACTATTATTTCTCTCCGATACAAGATAATAGTAAATCTTCTACAGCAAGTCTTTACCGCTAAATTAAACTGTTCAATGTCGAGTCCAATACGAACAACGTCTATCAAATATCGTCACCAAATCACAACATTTATCCTGCTGTTTATCCAGTGTTATTTGAGTCTATCTATATTACGTAAGCCCCCGCTGGCCACAGGCCGATCTCGGATGTAGTCTATATATGATGCCTGTGAATTAACAAACAATTAAATAGGTGTAACAAAGTCCAGTAAATTTTGTAGTATGGTTTTGGCAAAACCGCTTGCATCATAAATTTGTATAATCTCTTGATATAGGTATTCTGGAACTTGTATAGAGGCGGCTCCTTATTTGTTTGGTCAATCAATCAAGCCTTTCCTGTCAACTCCAACAAATATGTTTTGAAATATTCAAAGCTCACTAATGTCACTGCACTGGCAGGAACCGTTCTTGCCAAATTAATACCGTATCCAGCATAGAACCCCTTAAGCCCCTCTTTTCTGTAAATATTCTTGACTGTTCCTACCATCGATACTCTATCAGTTGTACCTTGTTTGGAACTTTGAATTTGCATTCTGGTTCTTAATATTTCATGGGGATATGTGATTGTACTAGCAATCATCTTTGAAACAGCAGAGGCAAGAATCAATCTCCACAAAAGACCTTGCTGATCTGAATTTTCCGGTTGACAGTGTAAAATTCTTTTAAATTTTTCATAAACTGGAAAATGGATTCCTACATGAGCTAAACCAAACAATGATGGTACCAACCCTTTATAAAACACACCCAACCCTTCTTCTTTGTACATTGTTTTGAATGCATCTACGGTTCCTTTGTAATATGTTCTTTCTGGGAGTTTGTCAGAAGCCACATTTCCATAAATGGTTCTATTGGCACCAGTTTGTATCATCAATCTTGTCTTTACCACCCATATCGGGTTAGCAGCAATTGTCGAGACTGAACCGGCCGTGATGGCCGATAAAAAATGATTTAAAGAATCCACATGAACGTTAAAGTTGCGTTCAAGTATCCCAGGATAAATATTCTTTGCCCGTTCATAAATAGTGAAATAGATCGTCCATGTTGGAAGATAACCGATGGTTATGGGTACCAAGCCTCGATAAAGACCCCTGATACCTTCTTCTCTTAATATTGTTTTGAAAGCACCCACAAAGCCCTTGTATTTGCCTTGGATCTTTTCGGTTCGATTTTGAATGGCACCTTGTGCTTGTAAACGAGTCTTCACCACGTCTAATGGACATACGGCCACACCAGCCACAAATCCCGACGCTGCACCCGCTAATGTCACTAGTTGGTACTCCAGCAAATGAGATAACACCTTGGGGGGCTTGGTAGCTAATACTTTGATTTTATGCTTGATTTCAAAATTGGGCAGTTTGGATTCTCGGAATTCCAAATCTTCTCCATGGACAATATCAGAAAAGTCGGGCCATCCCGGCCCTCTGTTCTCCTCTAGTGGTCGCTGGCCTTGTTCTGGTCGCTGGCCACTCATGCTATATGAGGTTTACCTGTAAACCGATGCTGAATAATAGAAAAGTGATACTGGTTCAATCACAGTTGCAATGGATTTCAATGAGTACTTTCTATTGGAAGGATCTTATTTATGGTGACAATGTAACGAGTTCAACCTACTGATGCCCCGAAGCTGCACTTCTGCGATACCGACGTTTAGCTATAGTTATAAGAAAAGATGGACCGTAATCTTCTTTTGGTAAGCGCTAATGATTTTTTAGCTCGCTTCATTTTGCCTGATAAAGTAGTGCACGGGAAGAGGTTAGAGCCGAGCCACAAACAACTGAAAGGGCCCCACCCAAATCAACAGGAAAATCAGGACCCTTTTGGGTGATTTCGGCGGCAACGGCTGCTGATCTGGCTAGTAGTTTTTTTTGGCTGGCGTGGCGCCGTTTGGTGCTGATTTGCCTTGGAGTATTTTGGACTCCGCTTACGTAAGGGTCGGTTCTATGTTCCCTAAAATATCTACACAAGTGACAGTTAGCATTAAACATCAAAAAAAAAACATAACCAAATGATGATGGTGAACTAACCAAGCGCGACGTCGTGTGGCGGTGTGGTGGGATAAGCCGAGGATTATTGTGGTGTTCTGGATGTAGCTCTCAACGGGATTTTGTCAGTGCACTCACGGGCCCCCATCATCAACTAGAATTTATCAATCATTTCCTCGGTGAACAAATCTGTTTTGATTACAAGCAAACCATGGTCAAATTCTATCTCAAAGTGTCGGCTGCTCTTTCCAACGTCACCGACTTGACGACCCACGACACCCCCGAGACACCGTTCGAATACACCTTCAAAATCGAATGTACTGCCTGTAGAACGGTTCATGACAAACCAGTCAACATCAACCGGTTTGAGTCCCACGAACAATCGGGATCCAGAGGCGAGGCCAGTTTTGTGTTCAAGTGCAAGGAATGCAAGAAGGAGAGTTCAGCCTCTATCATCAAGACCAAAAACAGTTTGAACGAAGATCAAAAGTCGGCTGCTCTTTTGGAAATTGATGCAAGAGGCATTGATTTTGTCGAATTCATTCCAGATGGAAGATTTGAAGCCGTCGGGACCGAATCCGGAACCAAGTTCGAGGAGATTGACTTGGAGGAAAATGAATGGTATGATTTTGACGAGAAGGCTGGAGACGAAGTTAGTGTGACTGAAGTCCAGTGGGAGATCACTAGATCTTGAATTGAATAGTAAACAAGGGATTGTGTTTCAAAAGGAAGGAGTTTTGGGGTACGGGGTACGACCGCAGGTGACAAGTTTGGGTTTATACTACATTGTGGATTGGCGTAGAGCTGTCAAAATTGATGGTGGAAACTGCCCATTTAGTATATGGATGATGGCAGTGCAAATTGTTTCTATAATTGCTGTATAATTTTCAATATACTACCAAGTTTCGTTGATGTAAGCAGTACATTGTATGATTATACATAGAATATAAAATGGTTCTGCTCAAAAGTGTAAGTTCACTATTTTATGTTTGTGAAAAAACTGACAAGCAACAAAAAAAAAAAAAAAAACAGTGTAGAATACGGTAGATGAATAAAAACATATCCTGCTGATTGTCTGATATCCGTAAATGCTTCTTGAATTCGGGGCTTTGTGTCTCTACATTTCTATAATTGAAGACAACTTTATTTGAGTCATTAGAGTATGAAATAGTCACTCGGTGTTGATATCTTAGAAACTATTCATACGAAAGAATTCTGTTTTGCTTGACTTTGGTTTTACTAGTACGTAGAGTCAGCTGACCCATGATTCGTGGCTTGGATCTGGCTCACGGCTCTAGTCATATCTCTGACTCACATCGGTGTTCCTTGGTCCTTTCCTAATCAGGAACTGCCGAGTGACTCAAATTTCGCAGCCATTTCTAGATTCCTGATTATTGCAATATAAGCTGAATGAAGTTCCACATCTTCCATCCAGTAATCACAATGGTCAAGTACTATCTCCATATTTCTGCTACAGTTGAGAATATCACCAGCTTGCTGGTTGTTGACAGCCCGCAAAACCCGTTCGAATATACATTTCAAGTGGAGTGCACTGACTGTCGCACTATACATGACAAACCAATTTCTATCAACAGGTACGAGAAATACCCACAATCAGATTCCCAAGGAAAGGCCAGCTTTGTTCTTAGATGTAAAGAATGCAAAAGAGAACACTCTGCTAATATTGCCCCCATCAGAAATACTATAAATGATGAGGGATTGTCCATTCTAGAAATAGATTCACGCGGGCTTTATTTCAATAGTGCTATACCAGAAGGTGAATTTTCTGGAAAGGGTAAAGACGGAAGCTATATGTCGATGAATTTGGAAGACGAATGGTTTGGTCTTGATGAGTCCGGAAATTACGCCAGTATTACTGATATCGCTTGGGATATCACTAGAAGACCCTAAATTTTTATATGTTTTAAATAAGGAAAAGATAATTTCTATAAAATAAATCAACAGATTTAGTTTTCAAATCACCTGTAAGTCGTATATTTTTAGATGATATACTTGTTCCAGTTTAATAATCCACATTTTTGCTTGTAGTTATCTGCAAAAAGTCTGAAAAATTGAATTACAAGGCTCCCAACTGAGAAGGCCGGAAAACTGCAGTTGGGGTCCATTGCCATTAGTGTTCATGTTCTTTCAAATTAGTAGATGTGCAAACGACCGCTTGGCATTCTAAACAGCCTCTGAGTCACTGGACACCCGAGCACCGAATGGATTCTTGTATGGTCTTGAGTTGTAGTCAAATTGATCGGGATTCGCAATCACCGAATGACTAATTCGGCTCGGTTTTGCACCCACCACAATCAACAGTTTATCAAAAAGTTTTGGACTATATAAAAGCAGGAAAGTCCGCCAACTAAAGCATATCACAATAACAATGTTGACTTACATCTTGAAGGGCTCTGCCCAAATCACAAATGGATCTGCTTTAGAGCCGCTTGATAATCCCGATTATCCGTTTGATTATGAGTTTACAGTACGGTGCACTAGATGTAAAAAAATTCGTGAAAAGCCTATACAAGTCAACCGATTTGATTCAGTCCAATTCAGTAAATATGTGGATGTGAATCTTCTCATCAAATGCAAAGAGTGCAATACCGAAAGATATATGAATATTGAAAGACTTAAAGGGAATTTGGATAGTGGATGCGAAATTGCTAAAATAGATACCCTCGGTCTAGAGGTATTGGAGTTTTTCGCCCTTGACCAGTTTCAATGCAAATCAGAGGGGGAGCAAGTGGAAGAAATAGATTTATCCTCAGGAGCTTGGTCCAATGATAAGATACAAATCAGTAATGTCCAATGGGAGTTGGAGATGATTCGAGGCTCTGCAGCGAAGGGGTTGTGGGCCACCGAGGCCAGTTGGTGACATCAGTTTCTAGGATCGCCTATTTTTTTTATCTTGATGCTCTGATCATTATAGTTCAGTATAATAAATCTTTTTAACAATCTATTGTGTACAGGGAATTTTTCAATCTATTGTGTTTGGGGAATTTTTGGTTAAAACACCATCACCTCCTCGCCGCACCCATATATTGGTTGTGTAATTATAGGTCACCTGTCAAGCCGTTATACGTCGGAGTCGTCGGACTTCTCTTCCCAAAATAGCAACACCGAGGCTCATTTAGCACTCTATCTATCAATTTAGCTATACCATTACACAGTCTTTTAAGGCTAAAACAACTCGTAACCAAACGTCATCGGATCCGATGGATGTAACCGCTAAAGCCCCCCCCGTCCTGATGGATCGTCGGTTTGTACGTTTTGTGTATGTAGAATTTTTGTTCGTTCACATAACTGAAAGCATGCCGCTTGTTCCGCAGCAATCTTATCATATATAAAAAGGGGATCTTCCAAATTCAGTTTTCAATTAGAAACTTTCTAGATTCTAGATTATTTAGACAGTGTTACACTCAATTAGATTTGTTCAATCGATATATTCAAAATGGCCTTATCAGATGCTCTTGTTCAGCCAGTGAACGACCAGGTCAAAAAGCTTACCGATAAGATTGAAGGAACTGGAGGGGGTTCTGGCGCCGGTTCTGGTGCTGGCTCTGGCGGAGGTTCTTCCAATCTTCCTTTTGGAAAAATTGACTTATTCACCCCAAAATATTATGCTGCATGTACCTTGGGGGGTGTCATTGCTTGTGGTCCAACCCATTCAGCCGTTACTCCCTTGGATTTGGTCAAGACCAGACGTCAAATCAATTCCTCTCTTTATAGGTCCAATTGGCAAGGTATGACCACTATCTTGAAGACCAGTGGTGATTCCATCTTGTCTGGTGTCGGTGCCACCTTTATAGGGTACTCTTTCCAAGGTGCAGGTAAGTATGGGTTCTACGAATACTTCAAACAGACTTATTCCGAGGCTGTGGGTCCCAAGGTTGCCAATGAATTCAAAACTGGTGTCTACCTTGCTGCTTCAGCATCTGCCGAATTTTTGGCAGATATTGCTTTGTGTCCTTTTGAAACCATCAAGGTTAGAACTCAAGGTACCATTCCACCATTTGCAAATGGTGTATTGGATGGCTGGCAAAAAATCACTGCTGCTGAAGGTTTTGGAGGTTTGTACAAGGGATTAGTTCCCTTATGGGCCAGACAAATTCCTTATACCATGGTTAAGTTTGCAAGTTTTGAAAAAACCGTTGAATTAATCTATAAATACTTGGGTAAGCCTGTTTCTGAATACACTCCTCTTCAACAAACCGGAGTTTCTTTCTTGGGTGGTTACATTGCTGGTATTTTCTGTGCTACTGTTTCTCATCCAGCTGATGTCATGGTCTCTAAGGTCAATTCGGATAGAAAGGCAGGTGAATCAATTGGTGCTGCTGTGGGTAGAATTTATCAAAAGATCGGTTTCGCTGGTGTGTGGAATGGTCTTCCTTTGAGAATTGTTATGGTAGGTACTTTGACTGGTTTCCAATGGTTGATTTACGACTCTTTCAAGGTTTATGTTGGGTTACCAACCACTGGAGGTCACTAAATTCCACCAACATACTACAATTGGGCGTATATTCATTGATTGTTAATACTTAAGCGAAGTCACAGCCCAACCAAGTGCCCCATTACACGCACCATCAAAAGAATATGATAATTAAGCTGGCAGGAATATCCATCTGGGACAAAATATTGGGTGTAAATTTCGACACTCAAGTTTTAATTTTTTTTCTATGGTCTACAGATACCTCTTCTTGTGTCAGAGACCTAAGAGTTAACGCACATGGTGCTCCTAGTAGTATTAAAGATATCGACCTTCGGCGATGAATATATGAAATAATGTAAACTTTGTACATCAGCAAGTGAATGATTCCATCCTACAAGTATACTGGGTATCTAAACATATCAACTTATTGATGCTCTAGTTTGACCCTACAAAATACGAAAAAATACAAAACTGCCAAAGAGATGCTTTTAAGCAATTTTAAGCAATTTTTCGTTAAAATAAATCGAGTCTAGTCACCTAGAAAGGTACCATTTATTATCAATGCTATTATCATTATCAGGCCAGGCCGGTAGATTTGAGACGGGGTTGATCCTAAGTTAATTTTCGAATGATACAGGAGTGCCGATTTAGCTCCAGACGTTCTTGAACAAATCGTCATCCAATCCTGTCACCTTCAAGGTGGAATTGGTAGAAGGAGCACCTCCCCAAGATTTGTTGACCGAAGAGTCTGACCATTCATTATTCCAAGAATTCTGTCTTTCTTGAGACGTGGTGCTACCATTTGTTGCAGTATTAGAATTAAATGAAGCAGTAGAAGCATTTCTACTATTGGAAACAGAACTTGAAGAAGTGATGTTGTTGTTTGCAAAGGACGAGGACGCTGATCCTGTGACAGCGGGCGATGAGGTGGTGGTGTTGAAATTCAACCCATTCAATGAATTGCTAAGATTATTAACGTTATTAACGTTGTTAACGTGATTACCATGGTTAACATTATTGTTATTCAATGAACTATTGGTTCTGTTTTGAGGAATAAAACTGGAGGATGAAGATGGCGATGAGTATAACGATAAAATGGATTTCTTAAGATCGGGTCTACCTGTATTGGAACTGCTCATGCTACCTCCAGTCGACTGTGCTGATTGAATTTGAGTCGATGGTCTTTGTATTCCTTGAGAAGGTCTGGCTTGTTGCTGAGGTAATTGTTGTGGAGGTTTGGGAGTGGAAGAAGAAGGAGAAGAAGAAGTAGTAGTAGTAAAGTGACCAAAATCATCATCTAATAATGAAGAGGTGGACTTGGAAACTGGCGCAACTGGTGCAGGCGAAGGAGAAGACGTGGTATTGGAAAAGGACAATAATTCATTTGCCGATTTGGAAGCTTCGGGTTCAAATGATGAGCTACCCCCACTAACATTGTGGCCACTAGAACTGGTAGTCAAAGTCATTGGATCAGGGATTTTTGGTGATGAGGCCCACTTCTTTAAATCATATTTGGTACGGATAAAATTCTCAATTTTCAGCTGATTTGGAATATATCCTTCTGGAAGTTGTGCTTCCCAATACATGTTACATTTCTCATTACCCCATTTGACCATTTGTTCCACTTGTTCATCGGTCCAAGCATCTAAATCAACTGATTTGACTTTGGAAATATGAGTTCCCATGCTTCTATGGATACCAGAGCATCTGATACAAATAAAGCATCCCAAATTCCAAGAGGCCCATCTTGGATTCTTGGCTACTTTACAATCTCCACATGATTTATTGGCTGTTTCTTTAAGGAGTTGCTTAAGAATTTGCTTATGCTTTTCCGAATGAGTCTTTTTGGAGGAAGGTAATGCCGAGGATCGATAGCTCATCCCGTAGATCTGTTTGGGTATGCGTTATAAAGATGGAATGAGATGACTGTGTGGGTGTATCACTCCTTTGTTATACTAATTGGGTGCTGTTTTGGTGGTGGTTGACGTAAATTTCAACAATTTGAGGGTGCGCACGACATTTTGTCGCGGAAATGTCGCGGACGCCAAATGTCTACTCAATGTAATTAGAAAACTAGTAAAGTCAATCTTCACATAAAAACGTTTGACAAAGTCCGTAGGACTTCTTACAAGATCGAAATTCAAGTTTGGAGGCCAGGTAGTGCAAGGGCAAGTTTAAGTTAGAGACAGTTGTTGATAATCTGTGATTTTTCACTAGAATTACACACTGGATCATATCACCATCAGTTTTAAGAGAAGTGATAAAGGATTATAATCAAGGCTCCAGTACGTCGGAACGACGGTTTTACGGTACTTCTGAGTTCTGAGTACAAAAAAAAAAAAAAAATACTCCAGAATCAACTACACTTCGTTGACTATCTCTCATTTCCATATTTCAAAGCCCTACGGAGTTTGCGACAGCAATCAACACTCATTGATATTGGCGATCCAAACCGACACAGTGGACAAGACATTTGTACCAGATTGATATCAATTCCTACTGAAATCTATTTTGTTCTAATTTGTATCAACTGTGGTGAAAGAATCCTGAAATACCCGAGATTCAATTTATTTATTCAAGTTATACCAAGTGATCTCAGCTTATATCCTCAGTAAGAGTAAGTGAGACAAATAAAGGGTGAACTGATTGATCAAACAATACAAAATTTCCTTTTTTTTTTTGTTTTATAATCATAACACTCATTCCAGACATTCCAGTAAAATTTACAATATTTTCAAACCCAATTGGCTGATTTGTCTCATTAGCAAATTTATTGGATTATTTGGCCAACTTGTATTATAGCCTATGATTTGAACGGCATGAGTAATCCTATACGATATCCATATTATACTAGTGAACAAGTGAGATCTCACGATACTCCAGATGATCTCTGGATGGTTGTGTTCAACAAAGTTTATGATGTCACGAAATTCGCCACAGCGCACCCTGGAGGTGTGGAAGTGTTACTTGATTGTGGTGGTGTTGACTGCACCGAGCAATTTGAAGATGTGGCCCATTCTGATGACGCCGTTGATATGTTGGCGCCTTTTTTGGTGGGCCAGCTTGTTCCAGAAGAATGTAAAACATTTTCTGTTTATCGAACCCCAAGCTCATTGAAAGCTTCGATGGCTCCCTTATCGGACTCTTCAACCCATGTATCTCCCAAGTGTCTTACTACTTCTAAATCCAAAAGAAAGTATAAAAAGAATAAAATATTCATTGAGAGACTTATCTTGTTTGCACTTGCGGTATTGGCCACATTTGCATTGATTTTGTGTGTTGAATTACAGAGACTCAAATGGTATGATTTATTAACCGTTGACCGCAACAAGCCGGTATAATTGCAAATTCGGTAATCATCGAAGGTTGATTTAACTTGCACAAGATCTCTAGGTATATTCTCACTTAGATCGGAGATTTTATAGTTGGAAGTATGAGGAGTGGCTCATTTAATTCATGGTATAATTTTATAGGGTAATTATTGAACAATAATATGAACTAACACCAATTAAACTGGTGTTTCGAAGTATCTTCAGACAATTATACAATATCACTGTAGGCAAAGATGAGACAGTGGTTTTAACTACTAAATTCTCAAGGTTGGTAGATACAAAAAAGAAAGCCCGATGCGGGGGTCGAACCCGCAACCTTTTGATACCTCAGAATAAGAGTCAAACGCTCTACCGATTGAGCTAACCAGGCAGTTTACATTCGAATAAATCTCATGACTTTCTATTCGACATCAACCAAGCTCATTTAAACCCTGACATTATTGATGTGAACCAGCTTATTAAAAATCCAAATGCTAAATTCTACAATTTCTACAGTTTACGAAATCGAGTCAATAAAATAAGCATTTTAATCAAACTTAGTATTAACACACACATTGGTGAAGCTGACTTTGGTTCGTGTTCTATGGTCTAGCCTGTTTGATTAAGTTTCACTTCTTGACATTACACAACATCAATATACTCAGAAGTTCTTGTATGGTGGCTATATGAAGTTCTACTTTATTCATATATGAAGACCTACAAAATTGTGAAATGAGAACACCCATTTTTTATTCAGTAAATTCAGTATCCTATCAACTACTCTCTCTACTCCCTGGTGACCACAAGGTAAACTACTTTATCAATAGCACCTGTACCAGCTAAGCTATATATTGATGTCTACAAATTACTTCAAGGGTGATGCGGTGGCTCAATGGTAGAGCTTTCGACTCCAGATCGAAGGGTTGCAGGTTCAATTCCTGTCCGTGTCAATTCCTTTCTTTTTGCTAGTTAAAACTCGCATTTTTTACTCATCGTAAAATGTATCATATACAGAAAGAGATTTTGCAAAGAAAAAAAAAGAATTGCAGGTAATAGTTTAAAAATTAAATTCCGATACCGGGAGTCGAACCCGGGTCTGCTCGGTGAAAGCGAACCGTGCTAGCCGTTACACTATATCGGATAATTAATGTCTTAAAATTCTGCCATTTATATACTCCAACACATTGGCTTTATATACACTCATTTTATTATCTTATCCACTCAAAATTGCAACTCATTTTCATTTATTGTGGAAATAAAGATGTCTGACGAAGAGTTCTATAGTGAAGAATCGTATGAATTCGAATTCGAGGAAGATGAGGACCAGGACGGAGTTAGTGTTGAAGAAATGGTAGAGGAAGACTCCAATGATAAAGAAGATAGTGACGAAGGGATAGTAAGTAGATCAGGAAGCAAGAACAGCCATCAAAGAAACTGGATGTGATATAAGCAATTGACTCAAGCAATGACATCTTTTGGCCATCTCGTTAACAGTGAACACTCTGAATACCTTAGTACCTATGATCGTATTGATATTGGGGGTAATTAGAACATTGATGATCTAGGTGCTTGTATAGGCAATATTACATGGGTCAACACAATGCTGATACCTGAAATTTAGAGTATTCCCACTGGAACCTTTGAATATCACAACACCTGTTGGCATTAAGCAATCAATACTAACCAATAGGAAGAGAAATACTACTCAGCAAAGGCTTTGAAGTTTGATGACACCAAACAAGCCATATTATTACTTAGGGAAATAATATCAAGGCATTCAAATGATACTTTACAAGATAATATCGACATAGTATTCAAGTCATATAAACAACTCATAAAAATTCATTTCAATTCTCAAAACTATCCCGAGGCCTTAAGCTATCTTGAAAACCTCTTGGAAATGCTTCCCAAAGTATCATACAACTACGGGTTTGATTCCTTAAGTCGAATTATAAATAACTATACTTTGTCCAATGATTCAGAATTTGTGTTCAGGCTATATGAAATAATTTTGAATTTCTTGAACACTTCACAGGAAGCTCAGGGAACAAACTATGATCGTTTATGGGTCAAAATCAGTCTCAACAAATTAACTTTGAAACTAGAAAATGGTGAATATGATGCCTTCCCGCCATTAATCAAAACTATTCACGCAAAATTCGATAAGGTTGGTAAACAAATAAAAAAATCATATTCATTAGATCTCATAGCGTTGGAAATTCAATATTATTTCGAACTATCTGGTACTTCAAACCTTTCCAAACTAAATAGTCTATATCAAAGGAGTCTTAAAATAACTACAACAGTGACTCATCCCAAAATCCTTGGTATCATAAGAGAATGTGGTGGAAAAATTCAATTCTATAGAGGTAATTATGAGAAAGCAAGGTTGGAATTTTATGAATCTTTTAATAACTATGATGAGGCTGGGTCTTCCTTAAAGAAAAAAGTTTTGAAATATTTAATTTTATGTTCTTTGTTGACCGAAAATCAGTTTAATCCATTCGAATCTCAAGAAACTAGCACTTATGCTTCTTTGCCGGAATTTTCCAATTTATTATTACTCATCAAGGCATACGATTCATCAAACTTGAACAAGTTCAACCAAATACTAGAAACAATAAGTCAAGAACAAATCAAAGATCAAATAATCAAGTTAGCCCTTGATCAAATATCAAAAAACTTCACAAAAAGATCGATAATACATTTATTGAAAGCATACAAAACCCTTAGATTTGAATTTATTTTAAACAAATTCAATCTATGTCAAGAAGAATTTGAGTTGATTCTTACCAAATTGATAATATCAGGAAAATTGGAAAAGGTAAAGGTTGACTTTGTGAATGAAATCATATTTTCACTGGAATCATTGGATTCCTTGGTACCTTTGAATATCACACCAAAGGATATACATACCAATATGAAGATAGCTGAAAGAATGGATTATGAAAAAATTGGCCACTTCAGTGATGATAATATGGAAGTAGACAGTTCATCTGAACTAGTTGGAAGATCGAGTAACACTGATAGTGCTGATTTAAAATCTACTATGTCCAAACTCTTATACGTCACTGAACCCGCCACGAAACAATCTGATTGGCTCGGAATAATTGACGGTTGGTTCAATATATTACTAACCGCAGCACCCAAACGAGTAAAGAATGAAATGAGTCAAAAGGATCAAATGGAATTTAGGCAGAGAAATGAAAGTGTTATCAAGAAAAAAGATATTGAGGATCTTAATATGGGCTCGCTTAATCTGACAGAAGATAATGGTGAAATTGAACGAGAGGACGATGAACAGGAGGTGGAGGAGATACACAAGGTAGATGTATTAGAAAACTGGAAGAAGGAGCTAGGTGAATATCATCACAGCTTGATGAAACTACCTTAATAAACTTATAAAATATGAATAAGATATTTTCTGCATAATAATTTAAGCTTCGATGGAGCTAGAATAAATTTGGATACTTTTTTTCATGAACTGATCATAAACTAAGTATCACTTCAAAGAATATATTAAGTAAAGGCTTACAGATATTGTGTGCGTGTGTAGTTCAATTTTGTTTTCCAAAAAATGAGGGTCGCAACCAAACTATACTACTGGGCAGTAGCTAACGAGTATAAAAAGATGACTTTTTGTAAAAGAATACTTATTTAAGTTTAATTAAGACTTTTGGATAATATTCTATACTCTGTAAAGAATTAGTATTGCTATCGTTTTTTTTTCTGGTCGGAATGCCACTTTAATCAAAAGAAGCAAGAATGAATTAATAATTGGTTTTATCTCCGAATGATTGAATGTCAAATATTGTAATTGATACGAAAGTACTACATTTTTCTGTGTTTGGGAAGGATACAAACGCTGAAGGCCTTAATTCTTCTGTTTTTACTGAACATCTAGAACCTATAATCGTATCATAACAAATCTCAAAAATACGAAAGCCTTACAAATATATTGTGTCAGTAATACTAAATTAATTTCCACATTAAACTGTAATGAATTTAACATTTTGTTGCAAGCTTTGCAATTCGAGTTCTAGTCAAATTTTGAGTTCTAGTCAGTTCTTATTAGGGCTTTGGTGTGTATTTTTTGGAATGCGTAATTCTCGGACCGAACAGTACTATATAAGCGATGAGATGGCAACTTTTTTCAAAAATAACTACTAGCAGGAAGAGTAAGTACATCTACTCGGGCTGTGATGTATTAGATGATTAGAATTAAATGCGTTATCGTCATGATGTATCCATTTTGACAATGTTTTCGGATACAATTTGAAATCAACTAACACCTACATGAAGATACTTCACAGCACTAGTTTATTTTGCCAGTACTAACATTAAGAATTGATATAGAATGATGATGATAGAACAGTAAGAGTCAAATTGATCTAGTGGTTGAATCGTTATTCCTATTGATTATGGTGTCTGTGGTATTTAAGATAATAACTATTGTAATTCATCCGTAGTAGTTGAACAAAGACGAGAGTAGTAGTGAATGTAACGATATCCCTATATTTTTAGGTACGGCCAGAAGTATTGTGGTGACCTACTATCATTTGAGTCTTTCTCGATTTTCAACCAGTAAAGCCAAGATCATCTGAAAATCCCGTGAGATGGCAATTGCCAGTATATATGGAAAACGGGATATGGTATCTCTTACAAATTCTAAATTAGGCAAAGTCTACTTCGTCTTGAATATTTTTGCATAAGCATTGGTTTCTCTGTGAGCACCAAATTTTGAACCTTACAGAGCTTTAAAAAATTAAAAGATGCCTTAAGTACACCAGAAATATTCTATTTCGTTTAGCTTCAATTGAAACTAAAAAGTATGCGCAAACCCGGAATCGAACCGGGGGCCCAACGATGGCAACGTTGGATTTTACCACTAAACCATTTGCGCAAGAAGAAACTGATTCTGCCCAGGATCGAACTGGGGACGTTCTGCGTGTTAAGCAGATGCCATAACCAACTAGACCACAGAACCTTTTTCTTGAAAAAAAATTTTTCATTTCTATTGTATTTACACAATCCAATTATTGGACCTAATTATTTTCCTTTTAAACTACTTCTTAAATATAGCTAAGTAAAGTATATTGGTAGATATTTGCACAGTTTAAATAAATTCAACAGAACGTTTGTTGTGCAAAGTAATCACAATTGGTTGCAAAATTCGCACTAGTCACTTTTTGTAATAACTAAAAGCTAGTGTACTATTGTATGGATATAATTGGTACTACGAAATATTGATCTACTAATTTATTGGACTATTTAATAGCTGATAAAACTAGCTAATTTTAAAACCAATATCAAATTTAAATCAAGTATGCCAATGGAATCAAAGCCAAAGCATACACGGACTTTCCTAAGACATTACCGCTACCTTCGTAAGAAGTAACAACAGCACTGCTTTGTGGCTTGTAAATAGAGCTTTGTGGCTTGTAAATAGAAGACGAAGCTGGAACTGGTGCAACTGCGGTAGAAACGGTAGTAGTAACGTTAGCATATGGAGCAGCAGTTGGGGCTGGAGCAGATGGGGCAGCTGGGGCTGGAGCAGAAGAGGCTGGAGCTGGGGCTGGAGCAGCTGGGGCAGCTGGGGCTGGGGCAGAAGAGGCTGGAGCTGGGGCTGGAGCAGCTGGAGAAGCTGGGGCTTGGGCAACTGGGGCAGAAGAGGCTGGAGCAACTGGAACTTCGGTTGATTCAGGACAGACAGTAGTGTATTGGGTGTTTACGTCTGTGACAGTGACATCAACTTCGGAGTTTGCAGAAGCAGTTTTAGTGATATAGATTTCTTCGGTAGAGGTAACATCTTCTTCAGCAACAGAAGAAGGAGCTGGGGCTGGAGCTGGAGCAACGGAAGAAGGAGCTGGAGCTGGAGCAGCGGTAGAAGAAGCTGGAGCAACAGAAGAAGAAGAAGAGGTGGTTTGGACTTCAGTTAAAGGACAAACAGTGGTGTAAACGGATTCGATATCGTTGACAGTCACAGTGACTTCCTTGGTGGTCAATGGGACAGAGGAGACAGCGGCAGCAGCAGAGGCAGAGGCAGCGGAGGCAGCAGATTGGGCTTCGGTAAGTGGGCACACAGTGGTGTAAATGGATTCGATATCGTTGACAGTGACAGTGACAGCCAAGGTAGTCAATTCAGATTCCGGACAGTAAGTGGAAGTGGAGGTTTCCAAGGTGGAAACAGTGGCAGTAGCAATGATATTAGTGCTGTTGGAAGGAATAACGTAAGCACTAGCAGAGGCAGCTAAGGCGAGAGAGGCTAAGGCAAATTTGACCATTGTAGATTAACGAAAGTAGAGAGTTGGACTTGAAGGAGTGTAGTGAACTAAGGGGCAAAAAAAATTACAGGCTATACTTGGATTTATATATGGTGGAGATCTTGCCGAAACCATCAGTGGCCATGAATCAAAACAAACCAGATTTCGTCTAGTGATGGTCGGGTGCAAAATTGCGACACGCAAAAACAATAGTGATGTTATGACGGGTATTGTTGGAACGTCGCGGGGTCAAAATAATAAAAGAACCCAAAATATTAGTGGATGAAGGCACCCACAACGAACGAGGGCCACTTCGAGTATGTCATGAGTTCAAGCTCACAACAACCAAGGTGCCATGTTGAACATCAGCAATTACTTTGGTGTTTGAGAGTTGGGAATGAGTTCGTCGCAGCACTGGCCACATTAGTCGCGCCGATCATATCCAAAACACTCGGTAATGCAAACAATAAAAATAGACGAGAAATTACGTCTGCGGTGTCCGATGGAAGCAGACGAAGTTAGGGGTAATTTGGTCTTGTCAACGTTACTGAGTCGGCCGATAAGTGACGGTGGATTATTGTAGTGAGTCAATGCATGATAGGAATCGCTCAAGGCACATGGACCCATCCATCCCATTATTGGGAAAGGGTCCCAGGTGTTTCTAGGGCACTAGTCAGACAGGTTAGTGACGTTGGGCTCTATCAATACCAAGCACTTCATAGGCTATTCTCCAGGCTCGGCGTTTCAAATCATTCACATTGAAAACATTAGACCAGTTCCCCGATAGGCCAAAACTAATCAGTTTTGGGAAACTTTTCAGGAGTACCTCGTCCCAATTGGTGCGAACAGACGTTATTGATCAAGTACGTTTTCTTTGTTGATTACGAGCACCATACTAACACGGTACGCCACTATCACTTACTTTATGTTTCGCCATTTAACTTTTGGTACTGTAGAACCATCAACACTTTGAGTGGGGTAGTTACACTATCGTCTCTAGCTTGCAAGCATGCTTGAGCATTGTAAGATGAAAAAGACTCGGAGCTCATCTAGCTGTTCGGTGGGGATTGACCTTGACTAGGTTTCACCCCGAGGCTACATGATTTTCGACAAGAGTTGTCAATCGATCAAAAGTATTGATGTTCTACTATAGTAGGTACATCATGATATCATGCTTGGTGTTTTGGAGTTAAAACAAATCAGCTTCACAAACAAGCATTGTCAATAATGAGGTTCAATTGAACTTATTTCAAAAATGGTCGCGTACCGTGTCGAGATGAAATAACAAAGTAACTAACTATTGGTTTCAAACAAAGAACGAAAGGTCACGTTTACTCTGCCCATAGACCATTTGAAGCTGAACAAAAACAAACATTTACGAACAGCTCTTATATGGAAATCATAAATTAACTAGAAGGTTTGTAACAAGGTATAGGCTAGGACGTATATAATAGGTAACAAAGCCAGGATCGACTAAACGGTTTGTACCGAAGTTTCGCATGAGCCTACCTTGAACCTTGGGACATTTTAATCGAAAAGAATAGTAATTTATCTTGCATCACTAAAACTTGTGCCGTATCATCAAATCAGTATTTGTGAATGTCTAGGAGGAAAAATCCATCGACCATAACAGCCACATACATACTGATTTTTAATTCTACCTCACATACTTCAAAAAATCGGTTCTCTCCCAATTCTACTAGCCTGCACAGTATTAGTGTAGTAGTTAAATATCTATGTACACTTGAGCTAACGAATGAACATCTAATTTTTGTTTGGGGGTTTTCAGGGCCTACTACAATATCAGACACGATCACTGTATCAATGCAATGAGAATGATCGATTCGCCATGGAGCATCACCCTGAGAAGATCAACCAACCACCCTTGATCTACGGATCTGCCCGGAGGGTCACGTGCGGAGGACCCAACATCCTTATAATTATTTCTTAAAGATACAGTACGTAGACACGATTCAGGATCAGGATGGAAGATCCCTAGGGGGGTGTTTGTTGTAGTAACGCCAATTTATTACAGACTGACTACTACAAATACAGAAAAAATACATCGACACAAATAAGAATATTTTTGAGCACTGTCAAAGATATTTTTAAGTGCGTAGAAAATATAATACAGTTAGGGGGCTGGCTTAGATAGTCATATACGAATCAACGTGTTGGGAACTGGTATCAGTCATTGGCCCATCAAATTAATCTAGATCTTGATCGCCAAATACATTACTCATTAATAAGGATATGTATTACTCATTGGTTGAGACGAAAGAATAACGAAATAGTACAGCATCACACGGTGATGAAACAAACCCAGTAGGTCATAATGACAGAATGGTATGAAAATAGTATAGGGGACTTGCTGCAACGCAGAAATGAAAGCAAAAAAATCTGGTATTGTAAATTATTTTTAGAATTATAACCTTAAAAGATTAGTTGCGAAACTGCTTAGATGAGGTAAGCCAATGGAACCAATGCGAAGGCGACAGCAGCACCGAGAGAAGAAGCACCGTTAGCTTGGGTGGTGATAGCTGGAGCTTGGGATGGAGCGGCAACAGTGTTTGGAGCTTGGGATTGAGCAGCAACAGTGTTTGGAGTGTAGGTGTGAGTGTAGGTTTCAACAGCTGGGGCATTGTAGGTGGTGTGTGGAGCGTTGACAGTGGTGGTGGTGGTAACTGGGCAGTAGGTAGTCCAGACAGTAACGTCACCGTTTTTAAGGGTTTGGGTGGTTGCAGATGGGGTAGCTGGAACGGTGGTTTCGTAACAAGCGTTGTTAGAACAAGAAGTGATGGTAACAACAGTAGTGTGCCAGTTGGTGACTTGAGAAATTGGGCAGTAGGTGGTGTAGACAGTGGTTTCACCGTTAATGGTTTCAGTAGTCAAGGCTGGGGTGGCTGGAACAGTGGTTTCAGAACAAGCGTTGTTGGAACAAGAAGTGATGGTGACAACAGTGGTGGAATGGTCGGTGACAGTGGTGGTACCAGATGGAACATCAGCTGGGTCCAAAACTTGGAAAGAGACACCGGAACCTGGAGCAGGGGTACCGTCAAGGGTCTTCAAGTAAGCGATGAAGTCAGATTCATCATCTCTGGCAACCAATGGGGTGGCACTGCCTAACAATCTCTTTCTGATAGCAGCAGTAGAGTTGTCAGATGGGTTTTGTGCATCGTGCAACAAGAACAATTCAGCAGCAGCAAGCTCGTACAAATCGATGGCAGCGATTTCAATGATTCTAGCAGCAGCAGCAATGTCGTTGTAAAATCTCTTACCGTTAGCAACAGCGTAAGCAATATCGACATCGTAGTCGTCTCTGGAGGTGAAAGAGAAGCTGATTGGGATGGAGCTTGGGATTTCAAATCCACAAACACCAGTTTCTAAGTCGACATTACCTTGGGAGACACCGTTAACAACACAGGCGACATCCTTGGCGGCGACAGACCCAATAAGAGCAGCAGCAGTAGAAGCGATAGAAAGAAATTTGACCATTTTAGCGAGAGACGATTGATTAATGAATAACTGCAAAAAAAAATGAGGAATCTAGGTATGCTTTTATAGACCAAAATGTTTAGATACAAAATATGGAAGATAGTATACAAAAAAATATACAATACCATTTGATGCTAAAAATCCCTACTACTACCAGTATGCATTAGTTTACTGTTGCTGCTGCTGCTGCTGCTGCAATTTTTACTCATAAGATAGATTAATTGACATCTAAACAAATTATTTTTTAGACGCATGAATATGCAAGATTTTTATGTGGTGAATTAGCTTGCATGTTGCATAAATTCTTTACAGAAGTTTACATTGATTGATTGGACGTTGAGACTTTGTGAAGCTACCATCGTACATGACACCAAAAAAAATAATTCCGAAATTATTGCTTTGGTGTTTTTTATTGGCCCCGGTAACTCTTACTAACATACCATGTTCTCAGGACGGTATGTGCCAACAATAGGATTAGTTAGAGGGTGCGAATTTATTCACCAGGGTATTGTCTAGTTTAATGTAGAAGAATCTATGCTTCGATTTACCTATTATCCTTTTCTACCTTTGGTGTCATGTCTCTTCTCGCCTTGAATTAACGTTATGACGTTAAGCACCATAACTAATTAACCACTATCTTAGATAAAAGGCTTACGTCGGCACCCCGGAGTCATGATAGCCACGATTTTCCGGTTCGAATCATATTTGGAGGCCCCAAATCCCTGTCAACAAAAGTCGCGGTCACCTCATCCTTTGACCACTCTTGCACATACCACCGATGTGATATCCAGAGGTGTGGATTTCAAGGGAGTGAATTTAGTTATCA